>CAODLS010832466.1:0-14112 GCA_948243855.1 Flueggea neowawraea | reverse complement strand
TCTTTCTCGTGACTAATAGTTACTACCTACTTAAAATACCGCAAACTATATGGAATAGGGTCTGGCCATATTTCTAAACTTGGGGTCAAGCTACAAGTCAACCATGTTTTTGCTCAAATTCAAAATCTGTGGGACATTAGAGTATGGTCATATCTATTTTTTTTTTCTTTTAAACCACTATGGTCATATCTATTGAAAGATACGTAAAACGCATGACAACTACTTTAATAAAAATATACCAAACACACAAAAGGGGCCACAAAATTTAGGCTTCAAACACATGATTGCCCACTTGTCACAAACCATCGTCACATTGATAAACTTTAATAAAACAACTCATAAAAATATCAACTAGTGCAAAAGCACACAAAGAAAATTTTGGTTAATCCAGAATGGCTGCTTTATTTTTAAATTTTTCCGAACTCACTTACGATATATTACTTACTTATCAGTTGAGCTATCTTATATAAATTTGTAATTAACTCTTATGATAAAGTGAATTCTAAATATTTGTTGTTTTATGATTATTGTTAGTGCTTAGTAGTATGTTTCCTTAGTCTACTTTAAGTTTTTTTTCTCTCTTTTTTAGATGTTGGCCATAAAATTTGAGGTCTCTATTCCCTGCTCTAGTATGGAATGGTATTGTGAATCAATGGTGGAGTTGCATTTGAAGTATCTCACCATATGATGGTTATCCATTTTGGAGATAAGGTGTTCTCGAACTTTCTTGCCAAAAGAATTGATTACTGGTTACGTCGGTTGCTTCGATCTATTTTCAGCGGCTGTAAGAGATAAATAAGTATAGTTATACTGAAGTTGTTTGTGGTTTTGTTGAAGGTTGTGTGACATTTTTGGTAGGTGAAGGATAATGGTTCCCTCGTTGGAGATGTTGGCTTAAGTGTTCTTTGTATTGGGTACGTCGGTGATTAAGGAATTGTTCAAATATTGTGCTCATCAGAGGAAGGTGGTTATTCTTATTTAATTGGCTAGTTTTAGTTTAGGTTTTCTTATATCATTTAATGCCTAGGCTTTTGAACCCCCCTGTATTTTGTTTATATCACTTGTTTGCATAATCAATAGGAAAGAAGACAATACTATAATGGAGTGGTTAATTAATTTTTAAAACACTATAAATAGGCATTTAATTTCTCAATAATTTAATTTTTTATTTTATGTATTCCTAAAATATCAATTTTTGTTTGAACAATTCAAATTTTCATTTTATAAATATTATTAAAAATATCAAAATATATTTTCATTTGAAAAAATAAGTGGAACAACTCACACCAAATATTTATGTCAAATAAATATTTTATATATTATAAATAAACAAAATAATGAGTGAAATGATTATAGGTCTTACATTAAAATATAATAAAATGTTAACTATTAAGGAGAGACAATATAATAAGTGAGGAATCGGTAAATTACTGATGTGACAGACTCTTCAACTCCTACAAATGTATAACGGTACCGAATACATCAAATTCATTAAGTGGATTTTGCTTGCTTAGCTAACCTTGAGGTAGCACATTCTCGAACAAGCACTAATGGTAGTATAAGTTTTTGAATTTTTTCTTGGTATATTATATTTCATATTCTTTTCTTATTAATATAATTGAGATATTTATTTAGAATCACTAATGTTTATAATTCTTATGTTGGAGAATTTTTTGGGAATGCATTGGTTGAGTTTGGAGAGCGGAAGCAAGTTGAAGTGAAGAGAGAAAAACAACACTGCAATTTAGAGTGATTCGGCCAACCTTGCCTACGTCCACTACCTAAGTCTCACTACTTAAGATTTTCACTATAATGGTGATTGATTGCGACTCAATCCAACAAAACCAATACACAAGGTTGATTCCCGGCTCAACACCTCCAAAGCCTATACAATGTTGTTTTCCTTAGGTTCACAACAAATCTCTAAAATGTTGTTTTTTATAAGTTTACAATAAACCTTTCTCATACTCTCAAAGTGTATCTAAACTGTTTACAAATATTGAAGCTTTATACTATAGTTGAATGTATAAGAATGATGCTTGAACTTTGATCTCTAGCTTGATTTGGTGCTTTTGATGGTTGAAATTGATTGGAGTTTTGACACAATGATTTCTGAAATTGTTCAACACGTTCTCAGCCTTCGCTTAATGTATTTATAGTATTCTCATGCCATATGACCATTGCTTTGAAGAAATTAGTCGTTGGAGTGCATTTAATGTTTCTGCAACTTTTTGGATCGTTAACAACGTACGTTGCAATTCATAAGACATATGTTGATAATGCTAAGTTCCAGTTAACGTGCGTTGTGAGACTTGTGACGTACGTTGATCATGTCGACTTTCCAGATAACGTACGTTGCAATTTTTCTACGCACGTTGTGCATGTATGACGTACATTATTCTTAATCTGAAACAATTCAGTAGCCTCTGTTTTCTTTTCGAGCTTACGTCTACGTACGTTGTTATCTATAACATACGTTGTGGATTTTGTCAACGTATGTTACATTTGTACTGCGTATGTTAAGCAACATGCCACTGTGTACGTTAAGCAACATGCAGTGGCTTGTTTTGCAATTCCGAGCTCTCCAACGTGTTTCATTTCAAGTCAAATGTTTTGTTCATCATTAAAGCCTTTTGTATATCATCAAAATATATAAAAAACTTAATATTAATTACTCATTATCTAACATCTTTCATTAAGAACATCACCAATAGGGTATTATTAACCCTCCTCTTACCGGTTGGTCATCAATCTTTTATTTAATTCCCAAAGATTGGTAACTTTCAAATGTTAGGAACAGATAAAGTGGTCAGTAGATCTCACATATTTATTTATACTATTTTTTATTTTCTTCATTTTTTTCTTCTTTTCTTTTATTTTCTTTCCTTTTTTGATATTTTTTTCTATTCCTTTTCTTTTATCTTCTTTTCTTTTCTTAGTTTTCTTTTTCTTTTTAATTAATTTTGAAAACACTATAAATATGCATCCTTTATTTAATTTTTCAATAATTTAATTTTTTATTTTATATATTCCTAAACAATCAATTTTTATTTGAATAATTCAATTTTTCATTTTATATATATTATTAAAAATATTAAAATATATTTTTGATTGAAAAAATAAATAGAACAACTCACACAAAATATTTATGTCAAATAAAATTTTTTATTATAATTTATATATTATAAATAAATAAAATAATAAATAAAATAATTATAGATTTTATATTAAAATATAATGAGATAAATTATTAAAAAAATAATATAATAAATAAAAAATTTATAAATTACTGATATAATATACTTATCAACTCTTATAAATATATAATCGTATAAAATACATCAAATTCATTAAGTGGATTTTGCTTGCTTGGCTAACCTTGAGGTAGCACCTCCTCAAACAAGCACAAAGAAACCCCGAACAGTAGATATCACAGTTGGACTCACTTTGGATTTATCTCTTACCGATAGTATTTCGTACTACATACAATCCAAATTGAAGGTACAAATAATTTGAGAGGCGTTTAGTCGTAAATAATTATTAAAAAAACAACTTCTTAGTAAAAGTACAAAGTAATCTTCCAAAAAAGTCCACATAACCAGGAAACAAAATACAGACGGCTTTCACCCATCCACAAAAGCCTCTTTAACAAAAGCAGACACAAAACACACGACACTGATGGGACAGGCAACAATTTGTACAACTCCATCCTTTCCACGTCCCTTCCCATCCCCCAAACATCCCATTTTGCATATTCCAGAATCCCACTTCTCCAACCAAACACATCCTTAACTACTCTTTCTTTTCATATAAAATTTATTAACTTTATAAGATAAATTAAAAAAAAAACTACATACCTCTCAGTTCATTTATGTAGGCTCCACCGAACAACCTTGTTTTGGTTTCAGTTTTTGCGCCTTCAGTCTCGTGAGCTGCGACGACTCAACCGCTTTATTATTACTAATCTGCTTCGGACTGAAACACAGAGAGAGGAGTGAAGGAGAGATGTATACTGAGAGACGGACAAAAATGGCGGTGGAGGAGGGAGGGAGAGAGAAGAAGATTACTATTGGTGTCTGCGTGATGGAAAAGAAGGTGAAATGCGGATTCGAGGTCCTCTCCCTGTTGCTTCCTTTTTCTGAATAAATTTTTCAAAACAGAGATATCGTCTTTTGAAAGCGATCCGTTAACAGTTCAATAAGGATGTGTTCGCGCGAGAGATAACGTTTTGATAACGGTTTGTATGTTTTTTCCCCCCTTAGGTGTTATCGGCGCCAATGGGGCAGATACTGGACCGTTTACAGGCATTTGGTGAATTTGAGGTTTGTACTGATTCGTTTTTGTTATGAATATTTGCGTAATGCACTTTGCTTTGCTTGACGGTTGCTGCTGTTGTTGTAGATCATACATTTTGGAGATAAGGCTATAATTGAAGATCCGATTGAGAGGTACATTTTCCTTTTCTGCGTTGTAAACTGATTCATGTTTTGGTTAGTTGTTACTTGGAGGCTTTGGAGTGTGAAGCGGTAAAGAGGTTGTTAAGGAGATTATTTGGTGGATATTGTTGAAGTCTTATTGTCAGTTGCGTTTTCTATAGCTGTTTAATAGTTAGTTTGGAGAATTTTGCAATTAGTTTGTTCTGGTTGAGCGGTTGGAGTTGGCGGTTGATTTGATCAAATGCTTATACGATTTAGTGTTTGGAGTAAAAGTTTGAAGACTATGAATCATCATAGGTTCTGCACTTCTTAAAGCTAAATCTAAAATATACCAACATTGAGGCGAAAAGTTTTGGATTGAATGTTTTTCTTCATTTTTTCTATAAGATGGAAGAATTTGCATTTTTAAGAGAAAATGCTAAATATGCAGCGCTCACCTGCAATAGTAAATTAATTTAAACCATTCAGAATGATTCTACCAGCCTTTTTTCTAGTTTTTCTATGAAAATTTGGAAATTTGTATGAGAAATTGAAAAATTACGTACCTGATTTCTTGTAAAGTTTTATTTAATAAACAGTTTTTTAATTCTACAACTGAATAGTTGCATAGGAATTTCTTTAGCTAATGTTATATTTAAGGATAAAACTGATAAATAAGGGATAAAAGTTGCCAAACTCAATTGAGTTCAAAGTTCTGTAACTTCTTCCATCTGTTGAAGCATGTTGATAATCACTTGTGATGCTGTGGAAAGTAGTGGCTGACAATTGCTTTTATGATCAGTTCATGATTCTACAGAAATTTTTATCTCACCTAATTAGAATATGTCCTTGGAATTTTGTGTTCTAACTGCTTGATACATGCTAGGTGACTAACTTGTTACAGGATTTGCTTGTTTCAGCTGGCCAATATGTGATTGTTTGATTGCCTTCTATTCTTCTGGTTATCCACTTGAAAAAGCTGAAGCATATGCTGCTTTAAGGAAGTAAGCTTTGTACTTGCTCATACATAATTCGTATGTTTTTTTTAGTGAGTATATATACTGTATGATCAGCTCATACGGTACTTATTTTGAATATAAGTGAATTTCTTGAGCTTTTTAAATTTCTACCTCAGTGTTCTAACTTTGTGTTGCTTTATTGGATTTAACTTAATCCCTGAATAGAGCCCCTCGTTTCTGCAAAGAGGTTTTTTGATAAGTTGCAAAGAGGTTAACTGCTGGATAACTTATAGAATATTAAGCAAGGGAAATAGTGATGGTAAAGTATGTATTCTTCTGTTTTCTTTTGTTGTCTAGATGGCTGCCACAGAATTAAGAGATATTATTTACTTGAAATTCATTAATATGTTAGTTTCTGTAAAATAATCTTACAACTTGCTACACGGAAAAAAGAGGTTCTAGAGTCAATATTTTTATTGATTGTCAACAGTCGACACTAGTTTCATACATGTCTCATATGATGACTTCTTATGTCAAAGTCTACTTTATTAATGATGTAATAAATTGTCAAATACATGCAGGTTCAGAATGGGTCTGCCTACCAGTCCCCTTTTCTCTTTCATCTCGCAGTTTGTACAAGCATTTGGTTTTATGTCTTGGACAAATATTTACATATGTACTCTAAGAAATCTGTTTTACTGAAATCTGGAAGAGAAATCATTTTTGCTGAAATCAGGAAGAATTTATTTATCTGTTTTCTGTTATGTTACCTTTCTTAAGTTTCTTTTTTTTTTCAACAGCTGTAGTGTATATTTCATTTTGAATGTATCTAGAAATATATCTGAACTGGACAAATTTCTTATGGTCTTTTTTCAGGCCCTTTCTTGTAAATGAATTGGAGCCACAACACCTACTTCAGGATCGAAGAAAAGTATATGAGGTATGCAGTCTGAATTTTTATCTTATCATAGTATTCTGCAGCAACTCTTTTTTTTGGAAAGTGAAATTAGTTACTGATACCTTACAATGATCTGTTGTTACAGTGAGATGCATCGTCATAATAATTTATTGGTTAATGTTCAATTGTCCGACAAGCTCTCTGATGAAATTTTCATTGTTTTATTTTTTTTCCTTGGGCATTCTAGCGTCTTGAAATGTTTGGAATCCCTGTTCCAAGATATGCACTTGTGAATAGAGAATTTCCATTTCAAGAACTGGATTACTTTGTTGAGGAAGAAGATTTTGTGGAGGTTCATGGCAATCGTTTTTGGAAGCCTTTTGTGGAAAAACCCATTCATGGTAATGCTATTTTGTTATTATTATTATTTTCCTGTTTACCCTGATATGCCATAGACAGTGAATGACACCATCGATAATGAACAATACTGCCCACATGATCCAGAAACATAGCCTCAATAGATTTTGAGAAACACTTGATGGCAGTCTATCCATCATAGTATTCTTTTTGTCCTTGTGTTGAATATATTTATAGTGTTGCTTTTGATGAGCTCATTATCATAACAACTTCACATCTTGTACTTTTGTTAAGGTGATGATCATAGCATCATGATATATTATCCCAGTTCAGCTGGTGGAGGCATGAAAGAATTATTTAGGAAGGTATGTGTATGTGAAAAATTTTAGTTTTTGTAGTTTAGGATAAAAGTATTGTAAATTTATATTGTAAAGTCACTTCTTTAGTTATTACTTTTGCTCATGGTTTGCACAAGGATGCAAAATCCAGATTTGTTTGTGATTATAAATGGTGGCCTGCTCAGGACTTTATGATTTTTCTTTGGAGTGAATTTTATAATGGGCGATCTTTATTGATGCTTTTAGATGCGTTAGGCTTCTCATCAGATAGGTCTTGTTACTACTATGTTTTCATATCGAAGACAGTTTGTGCGTGTCTTTTATCTTGTAGCTTCATGTTTGATTTCAGGTTGGGAATCGATCAAGTGAGTTCCATCCGGAGGTTAGAAGAGTGAGGCGTGAAGGCTCTTATATATATGAAGAATTTATGCCAACTGGGGGAACAGATGTCAAGGTTATAAAGTAGTGTGACAATTTTTTCTGTGCTTCTTGTCTTGCTTCTTTTATTTTTAACTTTTTGGTACTGATGTAGGCAGATACGTCCTTGTTTCAATGCCGCATTTTTGAAAGCTGTTTTTATATAAGTGGTCTAGTTAGATAGTCGTAGGAATGCTTGGGAATGCTTTATTCATTCTTCTATGGGCTTTCTTAATTATATAGAGTATTGAAAGTAAATATATGAAACTTGTCTCTATTTTGGTATTATTTATAACGGTTGATTAAGATCATCTATTGATAGAAAATAAATGGAGATCATTGCAAAATTCCACTGAGCTTATTTTGATAGGTTTTATTTTGATTCTAAACTTATTTGCTTTTTCTTTGGTGATGAATGCTTGCGTTTTTCAGGTGAAATTTGATTTACCAGTATCATGCTTTTTTTCTTGATAGGTATCATGCTATTTTTTCCGATCATGTATTTGTGTTGAATTTTAGTATGTAAATGATATAATAATAAAATTGTAGGTTTCCATCCATTTTATATATGCATACTGACTTTTGTATAACAATAGATGTGATAAGTTTAATTTTCTTAAGCACGTCCCTCATGTGTCCTATCCTGCCTTTTTGTACATTTGTTTGTGGTTTTCGTGTCTGTTTTGTGTTGTGTCACTTTTCATGTCTTCATTCTTCTTGTCTTTAGTTGTTGTTCTACCAGGTTATGTGACTTCTTGTTGTTGACTCTCATGTATGATTATAGGTGTATACTGTTGGCCCGGAGTATGCACATGCCGAGGCTAGGAAATCTCCTGTTGTTGATGGTGTTGTCATGAGAAATCCTGATGGCAAGGAGGTTGTTTTTTGTCTGCTCTCTCACATACACGCACAACACACACACACACACACGCACACACACACACGCACACCCAAAACCTTCGAAATTTTGACATTCATTGATATTATTTTATCATATTGGAAAAATCAGATTTGGTACATTGTTATGGTAACCACATTTTGCATGGTCCTGGTTTAGCACCGCAATGGATTATGCTGAAATTGTTTGATCATGACTGTCAAAGAAGGGGCAATTAGCAACCATGAGTTTTATATGCTGGTTTGGGGTGTGATAGAATGACAGAGAAGGGGCAGTACATGAATGGTTTTATGCACAGTACATTTTCCAAAAATCGACCGGATAGTTGGATACATTCATTTAGTACGTTGTTTTGTATTTGTTTAGTTGAGATGAAACAAATTGATTTCTCAATTTCTTTTCTGTTTGCATTATTTAACGCAGTTGTAATTCTCAATATATTTCTGGTCCTTATAATGTTGAGGTAATACATTTTTAACATTTTATGAGATCTCTTGCTGTCCAAAAAAAAAAACCATTTTGTGAGATCTCTAGGGAGTAGCAAGCATTTAACTTTCTGTCTCTGGGTTTATCAACTAGTTCTCAATAGCAAAATTTTTCCAATAAAGCTCTGTTTGGTATTAAGGTTGAAATTTGAAACTACGTTGAGATGGCAAAACTGTATATCAGAGTCAATTAAAATAAGAACCACTCACCACAATTTTAAAACATTTGATAGACAAAATATCCTGATCTTTTCATATATTAACAAGAAAAAATAATGCACAAACATTTAATCAAATAATTTTCCCAAATTATAGTATTTTAACCAAATAGATTTTAACTTTTACAAAAAGCAGTTGTACATGGCACTGTTTGTTTATTGTTTTTTGCTAATTGCACTTCCTTATGCTATAACACCAAACAGAGTCTAAAACGCAACTTATTTTCGCTAATTGTAGCTGCTTGGATTTGTTCAAGATGTTTCTAGTGTTCCTTGATGCAGGATTTGTTTCAGATGTTTCTCAAATGATAAGAAAGCATTTTTTTATTTTTGAAATTTTAGCTTAAAATAATTCAAATTGGGGGCAAAAGCAGTTATAGATTGAAGGAAAGTGCAGAAAATTAAGAGCTGTTTTATTTTAATTACACTTGAATAGGAAGCAGCATGTAGCCACATCTATTCTTCTGCAGTCAATTTATTTATTTTTGTGTTTTAAGTTAAAAATGAATTTTATTATTCGTGTAACAATTATTGTTACTTGTTTGACAGGTGAGGTATCCTGTATTACTGACACCGAATGAAAAGCAAATGGCAAGAGATGTTTGCATTGCATTTAGGCAATTGGTATGCCTATTGAATAAGTTTTTTTTTTTCTATGATACTCTTATATATTCTTCCAACAGAACCAATACTTATTTGACTTTTGAAGATATTGTCTGCCAACTAGATTATCTAACTAGAAATATCCAAAATATACTGGATTTTGGTCTTTCCTGGCGCAAAGTGCAACTACATTCATTTGTGCGTTGAGGATCAATAACAAATTCATTTTTCCATTGGTTGGGTTAATTTCTTTGAAGTTTTTTGTCAACCAAATAAGTGTTTTCAGAAATATGACCAGATTTTTGTTATTTCCTTCTGTGGTAATTGTCAAATGCTTCTATCTTTTATATCCTTTTTGTTGTCTCAAAAAAAAAAAAAAGATATACAAAGTCACTTTACTCCTTGTTACCAGCAATTGGTTTGTCTAAAACTTTTCCATGCTTGTTAAAACTGCCGATTTGCTTTCTTATTTTAAGTTTTTAGATTACATTCTTTAGTTCTTCAATCATAAGCATTTTTTTACATGGTCGTTTTAGCCTCCAAAGTTAATTTTTAGTCATCTTTTAAATGCCTTAATGTTTATCCTCTATTATTACTTTCATGATAAATATGTAATTTTTGTTGTAAAGTTTATGAATCTTGAGGATATTTTGATTGTGTTGACTGATTTGATCTTACTTTTATATATGTATATATCCATAGTTTTCTTTTATTATTATTATAGTAAGTACTTTATACCACAATTTGCCTTTCAGGTTTGTGGATTTGATCTTTTACGTTGTGAAGGGCGATCTTATGTTTGTGATGTTAATGGATGGAGTTTTGTGAAAAATTCCTACAAGTAAGCCTACTATGCTCTTCAATCACTTTCAAGTTTTATTAGTGCCTCTTCAATTTGCCCTAGGTTGTATTCAAATTACTTTAGGGAGTTGCATTTTCCCTTAGTTGACGAAAGAACATTAAAAAAAAGCGGAGAAAAATGATCATCATCTACGCCGAGTTCTATCTTAAGATTATCTAATTGATGGTTTTGCTCATTAGAATAAGAAAGCATAAAACTTTCAAATGTATAGGCTTCTAAGTATCTGTACAATGTAATTCTTTGTTGAACCACCTTTCCATTGTTTATCTTGAACTAAATTATGCTTTTCTACTTCTGGTCATATCATTTATGGTAACAGTATGGTCAAGTTCTAGGGGTTAGTATGGGTCGGGTTGGGTCGGAGATTTAGAGATTTCTAGAACCGAACCGAAATTCGGGGATTTGGTTTTCTTAAGAACCAGAACCGAACCAAATCTCCGAACCAAAATCTCCTAAATTTCGGTTCGGTTCAGAGATTCAGATATTTCGGTTTGGTTAAAATGGTTTGGTCCCGGTTCGGTTCCTGGAGATTTTTTTCAATAAAATTCAACTTAAATACAAAAAATCCTATTAATCATATTTTAAACATACAAATAATTACACTAACATAAAATTAAATCCCAAACACAATAAATGGCATTATAAATAGAAAATGCACTTCAATTGCTGTTGTTGTAGTCGCTATTTATTTTGAAGCTGCCACTGTTGTTACCAAGCGTGTTCTGCATATGTGAATTAAGATATCTATTGTAACTTATTATTTCAGTAAATGCATCAATTGCATTTCATTTGTGTTGCTTACACAAACATTACAGAAAGACACAAAATATTTAAAAATTTTCTCACTTGTATCTTAGACAACTTTAGAAACATGTAGAAACTCTAAGGGCACAATGTAAACCAGTCATTATGCACATATGATTATATGAACATCTATGAATAGCTTATGAACACATATGAACACATTTGGACACCTTTGAACAGCTATGAACACTTTTGTACACCTATGAACACTTTTGAACACTTTTGGACACCTTTGAACACCTATGAACATTGTACACATATAATTATATGAATACCTATGTACATCTTTGTACATGTATGAACATTTTTGTACACCTTTGACCAATTGTGAACACCTTTGAGTTGAACAACTATATATATATATATATATATATGAACACTAATGTATATATAAAATAATGTGTACATATAAAATTTCCGGTTCTAGTTTCGGTTTATCGATTCGGTTTAGTTCGGTTCTCGGTTCCCGGTTCCAATATTACTTAAGACCCAGTCCCGAAACAAATAAAAAACGGTTCAATTCGGTTCGGAGAAAGTCAAAAGTCAACGGTTCTTTTTCGGTTCCCGTTCTTTTTGGTTCGGATATTCGGTTCAGTTCGATTATCTCCAGGACCCATGCTTAGCCCTAATTCAAATCTCCCAATAACAAATTCATATCGAAAATTCTCAAATAGTCAATCTATTCGCATCAACAAATAACATGCATCCTACAGCCACAATATTAAGAAGTTGATCAAAAAAATCAAAAATTAATTTATACCCCATACCCCACACTTAAACGGTGGATTGTCCTCAATGTACATAATTAAACACAAAATGCAAATGGGAAGAGGAGTAAAAGAAACAAGTTCAGGGACTTCCCTAAAAATAGGTCCACGGAGATGAGTCTCGGCGTGAATTCCATCCAAGTTTGTTAGAATCCCTACATAACTAAAAAAAAAATCAAACCAAATAACAAACTCAAACAAAAACAAATGCTCAAATTGTAAACAAACTAAAATAAAATAAAATAAAATAAATCAAAGAACTTCCAAACTTGGGTTGCCTCCCAAGAAGTGCTTCTTTAACGTCATAAGCTAGACGTTAATAAGTGTGTCCTATCACGGGGGTTTGTATGCATTGCGCGAAGCAGTCACACCAACTCCATTTATTGGCTTGCCACACTGATTCTCTGCCTTATTCTCAACGCACCATATGAAATGACACGTTACCTAGGGTCGGCTTTTGGGTGCGGCGTCTTAAGCATTTCTTTCTTTGCTTTTCGCTTTTGGGGTTTAAGCCTCTTCTTCTTGACTCTAGGCACCATTTCTTGAACTTTAGACGCATCACTTGACTCTTCCTTGTTGGGTATATGCACCATACTAGAGAAAACAACCTTTTCTGTAGTAGAATATGAGTCAGAATGGTGTTGAACCTTAGAGTCATTGATTGCTACCTGCTTACCTCCAACTCTAAGGGTTAAAACCCGTTCATGCACATCTATTATGGACCTAGAGGTAGCTAAAAATGGTCTTCCTAAAATCAATGGTATTTCTAGATTACACTTCATGTCAAGAATCACAAAATCCATAGGAAACACCAAACTATCAATCCTAACTAATATGTTCTCTACTATGCCTGTAGGATGCACAACATATTTATTAGCTATTTGCAACGACACCATAGACGGTGTGAGTTCTCCTAAGTCCAACTTTTAAAACAAATCAGTAGATATCACATTCACACTAGCTCCTAAATTAGCCAATGCATTATCAACATGCAAACTACCAATATAAAGAGGAATAGAAAACTCCATAGGTCATTTAGTTTTACAGGTAGCTCAGGGGTTGGCTGACTATTCTCATGTCCTTCTTCTTCCTTCTTAGCTTTGACCAAAAGTTGTTGCTGCTCTATTTTAATGGTCGGCTTCTCATTGATGCAAGTGGCTATTTTGACTTGCTTCATCCTGAAAAGTGATACAGGATAAGGAATATGAGGCATGTACTTGCGAAGCACCCTTTTTTGCTCAACTTTAGGCTCTTGTACCTTGTGATCATCTGCCCCACAAACAAAGATTGCATGTACTTGCGCCTTTGGATTTGCCACAGTTTCGCTCGGTAGGGAACCCAGTTGCCTTTGAGATAAGAGCTTAGCTATTTGGCCAACTTGATTTTCCACATTATGGAGAGATGCATCTAGATTTCGAATTGAAGCCCCTTGGTTCATTAAAGTAGTTTCAATATGTGTGAACCTTTTTTCGGAAGCTTTAATATATTTGCTCAACTCCTCAAAGTTTGATTTTGCAGATTGTTGTGGCTGCTGAAATCCTGGTGGGGGGTTCTGCTTCTGCTCTCATTGACCTCTCCACAAAAAAATTTGGGTGACTCCTCCACTCAGGACTATAAATGTTGTTGTAGGGGTTGTTTTGAGGGTTGTTCCCATGACCCATATAGTTCACATTTTCCATGCAATCCTGAGTCCCTTGACCCTTAGCATAAGCTGTTTATTGGGCTACAGAGAACCCATCAAACTTCTTTCTTAGAGCCTCAACTTGAATAGCCAACACTGTTACTGCATCCACACCATATATCCTTGTTGGCTTTGCTAGCTTAGAATGTACTATGTGCCCCTAGTAATTGTTCATAGCCATATTCTCTATCAACTCCTAAGCAGTTTCAGGTGTCTTATTATTAAGGGTATCTCTTACTACAACATTAATCATCTATCTTGTACTGTGGTTCAAACCATTTTAAAAAGTCTGAACCTACAACCATGTTGGTAACCCATGATGTGGACATCTCCTTAACAGCTCCTTAAACCTCTCCCATATATCATAAAGTGATTCTGACTCGATCTATGCATAAGAAGAGATGTCGTTC
>CAODLS010832448.1:0-11320 GCA_948243855.1 Flueggea neowawraea | reverse complement strand
TCTACATTATTCATGACATATCCAATCATAGCCTTTTATTGTTACCCTATTACGAAAACCGTTTGACTAAGTCAAAACATGTGATTCCTCATGTAGGAGTCGATAGTGAGTTTCAGTTAGAGGACTCAAACATTACCACTGCATGAAAGCTACTTTGCGACAACAATCCATGAAGTGCTCTCATAGTGGGCCAGTCCAATACATGTTCCCCAACATGCATCTATATTCTAAGTTGATATCTTATATCCATAATAAGTAAAACGTGATTATCCACTTAGCAACATACTAATTTTTAATTCATTATCATTCCCATGATAATGATCGATTAGGGACATTTAGAATAGTATTCTTTTATCCTTATGGTTTTACTACCAAGTCACGCACTTGATGGCACAATGAAGAATAAACTATTCATGGAGTTTTATCTTCATAAAATAAATAATATTTCATAGAAATAAAATGCCTCTTTATTATTAAATAAACTGAAATAACAATGTTTACATGATTGGGCTAGGGCACAAAACTAACAACGATGACCTTAAACTATGTCTATCTTTTAGTTAATGCATATGTCTTTCATGTTTACATAGAATAAAAGCATATAAGAGTGCTTTCATGATCATATACTCTATAATCATGCTTATACATTTGTGTCCACTAACTTTTCTTGTCTCATGCCTAAAATTTAGAGTCGTGAATTCAAGGAAAAAACAAAAGCAATCAAAGCCAAAAATAGAGAAGCATTCTTAACTCTCTTCCTTTACTTTTAAATGCTTAATTTTGAGCACTGGACTTGTCCCCTTGTTCATTGCTCTTGTTGATGTTGATCCGAACTTATTTGTTCTTGAACATTGGGGACAATGTTCAAAATAAGTGTGGAGGAGGAATTTATTGAATGCTTATGTTTTAAGTGTGTGCTTAATTGCCTTATATCTTTGCTTGTATGTTGATTTTGCTTAAAAATGCTTGAATTATGCTCGAAATTATTTTTAGGATGCATCAAACTTGAGAAGAATAACCTTTGGTTTGAATTGGTTGGAGGAATTTTGTAGCGTGTTAGTATGAGTTTAACATGATTAATTAAGAAATAAATATTATTTTTTAGTTACTTGAACCTTAATTTGACATTTTTAGGTTGCAAGGTTGGGTGTTTGTTTATCAACAACCTTAGTCTTTTTGTGGTAGCATAATAAAAGGCTTGCAAGCTTATTGCTAAATGTTTTATGCAGCATGTTTAATAATTGAGTTGTTTTCAAAATGTTTAGATTAGATTTGGCTATTATTAAAATGAAAAGTGCTTAAAAAGGTGAAAAATGGTTCTGATTCACTTTTAAGGTTGAAACTAAATGAAGATAAGCGCATGGGGCCCCAACCTTGAGGTGAAAATGATAAGTACGCTTGGTAGAAATAAACAAGTGTAATCATAAGGACCTTTAGTTCGCTAACTCGTTTGTATCACCCAAAATAAGAGGGAATCGATTAAAATGAAAATGTAATGAAAGAAAATTGGAAAAGAAGCACTTATACAAAAAAAATGCATGAATGATGCCAAGTTTGCTCTAAAACAAAGGAAATATTGTTTTAACTTAGCAATCGGGGAGATAAGCTTTAGAGATGCCAATAGACTAGGGAACTTGATGGATGAACTCTGAAATTGCTGCTTATAAATGCCAAAGTTTGGTTCTTGTAAGTGATGAATGCCATTGTATTACTTCCTTAATTATTTTAATAGCATACTTGAATAGTATAAAAATGCTTTGACTTTTTTAATTTAAATTTGTATTCTTTTTTCCTTAGGATGGAGATTGGTTTGCTTAGGGACAAGCAACCAACAAGTGTGGGAAAGTTTGATGGTGAATGAGAATGCTCTAAATGTGGAAGAAAAGTGATTAAAAAGGAATGAAAAAGATGTTTAAAGAGAAGTTAGAATGGCAGGAAAAAGCGAAATCAAAATCAACTCAAACCGGACCAAGTTCATTGCCACATATTGCGCCATGATCATTGCAAAACACCACACCCAAAGACCATGACTGTGGTGCTTGCACCATAGCTCCAGAAGTGAGCCATAGTCATGAAATTTTCATGCCATGACTGTGGCCAAAAATGCTCCCAAGACTGTGGCCAAAGCTCCCCCAAATCGTGGCCAAGCCATGAATAAATGGTGTCCACGGCCCTGGCCAAAATGGCACGATTATGTTACACCACCATGGTCTCAATTTGCAAACCATTAATGGGCCATGGCCATGGCCTGCCCAAAATGAAGAGAGCTAAAGTGACGGTTTAGAGGCAAAGTGTAGGAATCAAATGCACATCAAAGGGCATTTTTTTGCAATAAAAGTTGTATTGTTTTGTGGTCATGTAAAGGGTATAAATACACCTCTTATTTCACTCTTCAAACATCTTTGGATCATTTGAGATCTTTGGATCATTGTAGAAACTCTATTTTTCTTTGCTCTTTCAATTGAAGAACATTTTTAGGGTAGGATTCAAGAGAGAAAGGAAGAAGCTTGAAGACTACTTTAAGAGGCTTTCTCTACATCCATCCTTATTTTCTCTCTTCATATTTGTAGTTGTTGATGACAATGTTTTATGTCTATGTTTTTTGCTTTATTTCATTTTTTTAATTACGGTAGCTTAAATCTTTTGTTAGCGCTTAGATATATAGACTCTTGACAACTATTTGCTATACTTATGAATGGATAATGTGTTTTATATTCTATATTTTGTTTTTGTCTTGGATTTGATTTAATGACTTCTTTTAAATGACTATTGTTGTGCTTGATCACCATGATGATAGTATTAATAAATTCAGTTGAAGGATCAAAACATGAAGGCTAAATGAGGTCCACAAGCATTAAACTTACCTAGTTTAGGATAGATATATTCTTCATAGGTCAGGTGTTCGATGAAATTTATAAAAGATTAAGAAATCTAGTTTAGTTAGGTAAGGCTCGAAAGGACCATCTTAAAAAATGTAGACACAGCTTAAATGAACTCGAAAGAGACTTTAAGCAATTAAAGTGGAGAGAACACTTAAAATCCTTTAAAACCCATTCATGAGTATAGTAAATAGGTATCGTGGTCGAGTCTTAAAAGTCCTAACACTTTATCATTTTATTGCGTGCTTTCATTAATTTCGTGCTGTTTATTCAAAATACCAAAAATCAATTCATGGAGTTTATTGCTTTCTTTTTACGAATCAATCACTATTAATACTCGTACATGTGGATTCGATACCCTAGTAATATTCCAAAGGTTAAAACTACTTCAACAACCGTATACATATGGTGACTCGATCAAAAATCTGTAATTGGGATCTTTATACTACTTGGAACGTCTATGGTGAGTTGGAAGTGCAAGAAACAAACATTGGTATCACGGAGTTCAACTGAAGTAGAATATAAGGTGATGGAAAATCGTTGTTGTGAAGTGATTTTGTTTCTTTCACAATTAGTAGATTTTGGATTTCAACATATGCAGCCTGTACGACTATTTTGTGACAACCAATCTACTTTACATCTATCTAAAAATCTCGTTTTTCACAAAAGGATAGAGCACATATATTTGGATTGCCATTTTATCAAAGAAAAGATTTCAGCAAGTGTCATTGATCCATATTATGTTCATACAAAGGAGCAACTAGTAGATATATTCACGATCTCTCTCACGGCTCCATCCTTCTATACATTATTATCCAATATGAGCTTGTTAAATATTTATACACCTAGGGCTCTTCTTGGAGGGTAGTATAAGAAGAATCAAATATGACAATAGATTACTTGAATGGTGTTATAGTGATTCTTTTATTATATAGTCATTTTCTATTATTTTTTGTACAGGTTAGACAAGTAGAAATTTTGTTAGATGTCATTTTCTAACTCATTTATTCCCTTACACCTCAAATGTGTGTAATTGCATATAAATTCTCACCTATGCAGCTTTCTTCTATGTGTGAATGATACAGTAATCGCATTCTCCAATTTCTTGCTTTATTATGAATTTCATTCTTTTTGGCTATATTCAAGTTAGTTACGCTAAATTTTCCTTCATATCAACTAATCTTTGAATCAACAATAAGTTTCTCTTTGGCGACTCTATTAAATAAGTTCTATGAACAAACAATGACCAATTTCATTGGGCTAATATCTCTACTTGCAGTGGCCTCAAGGCAATTTCACAATTGTAGTCAAGACTATCAAGGTTGAAAGAAACAATCCTACACCAAATCTCAATGGCATAGAAAAAAAAATTATATAAAACATCACATTAGTAAAAATAGCTAGAAATGGATCTATCATACCCCATTGGTTTTAGTCCAACTTCAAAAATGCCAATTTGGCATAACTTCCGTGTATGGCTAGAACCACATAATTTTTGGAGAAAACAAGAGGGTCAATGATAAAATAACATTTTTTATAGTTGTTGCCTATGAAATTTGAACCTAAAACATAATTTACAAGTCATTATTTGCTTATTAGTTGAATTATCCTTCATGGGTGCCAATAACATAACTTTATGTATCATAATTATATTGTTATGTTCACTCCAATCAACTTGTAAACGAGGCATGCCATTATTAAAAGGGTTCACCAACCATACATCTAACGTTTTATGATTGGCAAAAGCCAACAACCTATTAGCAAAGCCAACACACATCTCATAAGGTAATAAGAGATGTACATGATAATTTTTTTCCTTTAGAAATATTTATTATCTCTGCTTGTTATGATTTTTTTTGTTGGGATCATCAGCGTTGGCAACACTTGTTTATGCCGCTCGTGCACTAATATGTCTCCTTTGTACTCCTTTGCAATTAGATTCCACCTGGTGTAAAAAATTGCCAAACCAAATTCTATCAATCGATTCAAATAGCTTGTCGACAACTGAGTATGCAACTAGTTTTGGAGTTAGCTAGTTAATAATTGGTAAACAAATTAGTGTCCAGATTATTTTTTAAGTGTTAAGGGTTTAGGGTTTTAGGGTTTATGGTTTAGAGTTTAGGGTTAGGGTTTTAGGGGTTCGGAAGGTTTTAGGATTTATGGTTTAAGGTTAGCGTTGTAGGGTTTAGGGTTTAAGTTTTGGATTTTGGGTTTTAGGGTTTTGAGGTTTAGGGCTTAGGGTTTAAGGTTTTAGGGTTTTATGGTCATTTTTGGGTTTAGGTTTAGGATTTGCAGTTTTGGGTTAGGATTTTGGTGTTTTAGGGTTTAGGATTTTAAGGGTTAGGGTTTTAAGCATTAGGGTTATGGTTAGTTTTTTATGGTTTAGATTTTTAGGGTTTTGGATTTCGGGTTTTAGGGTTTTGATCATTTTTAGGATGGTCGGTTATGGTTCCTGGCTGACCAATTTTGATTTCGATTTTTGCAGTTGGATTCCGATTCAGCTTTTACCATGCATACCCTAAACCCTAAACTCCAAAGCGATAAACTCTAAAATCCTAATCCTAAACCCTAAAACACCAAATCCTAACCCAAAACCCTAAAATCTAAACCCTAAGCCATAAAACCCTTACCCTAAGCCCTAAAAACCTAAACCTTAAACCTCAAAACCCTAAAACCTTAAGCCCCAAAACCCTAAACCCGGCATGGTTCTTGTTCAACCCTTTTAAAAATTGTTGATCCGGCAGTGAACTAGTTCAAATGACCGATTAACCATCCATTAACCGCCAGTTCAACCAAAAAAATGATTTTTCACTTGTCGAACCATTTATTTTCTTTTATTTCCATTTTCAAAATTTAATTATTTGCATTATTTAGTTCTAGTATATTTCAATTAAATTATTACTTACATTTCTTAAATTTCATTTGTATTTTTTATTTAAAATTAAGACATATCTATAATTACATTTATATTATTAATATTTTTTTATTAATTTATATTTTAAAAGACCATTTAATCCATCAAATTGGAGTCGTGAACCAAATTGGCCTAATTGAAACCAAATCGGAACTAGAACCGAAACCATTAAAAACCCGCGTTGGACAGTCCTCCTCCACTTCAACCATTTCTTTGAACTAGAACCAGCAGTTTTGAACTATGACCATTTCTATTTTAGAGTTTTTGTTTAGTGTTTAGGGTTTTATAGTTTAGGGTTAGGGTATAGGGTTTAGGATTTTAGGGTTTAGATTCCACTTGGTGCAAACAACGCCATATGGAATTCTATCAGTTGGTTCAAATATCTTGTCAATGACCAAGTTTGCAATCATTAATAATTGGTAAACAATTCACTGTCTGCATTATTTTTTAAGAGGTAACTTTTTAATGGGTTGGCAATAAAAACAAAAGAGGTATTTTTCTGTCTACTGAATAGGAATAATTACTATATTGGATTAGAAATAAAGATAAGATCAATAATAAGATTAGGATATTGCTTATACCATTGTAAATTTACAATAGTAAACATTATCGATTGTTTATTTTAAAATATTTTAAAGTTTGTTGCAATTCCAAACGTTGGTCTTCCATTCTTGCTCCATTCTCCGACGTGGCAACCCGATGCGTATCCTTCACTTTGAATTAATAAACTAAACATTCTCCCAAAAAAAAAAGTTAATAAGAGAAGAAAAAACATAAACATTATTATTTGATAGAACATTGTTATAAGTACTCTTAAAAAAAGTTTTGCATTTTCCGTATTTTTCATTAATTTGTTCATTTCAAGAGACAAAAATTGGTGCAAAAGTATTTTAAGTTATTAAAACTTAAAATACAACCTTATTAACCCTCCAAAATGCTCATCATCATTAAATTAGACCATTTGGATTCATCTCTCTTTGTATAACCATAACATGATCGTATTTTACTACCACGTTGACAACATTTAGTGGGTTGGTTTTGAAAAATCGCAAAATATTACACCTTCTACTCTTCTAGTCTATACAATATGCACACACTAATCACCCATTACATACACATACCACAATGGCAATGTCATCCATGGCTTCTCAACTCATCTTTCTCACCCTTCTCCTCTCCTCCGCCATAATTAACGTCTCCGGAGATAGCCACAACTTCGAAAGAACCCTAGACCACAAGTTATTCGAACTCAAGAGAGAGAAACTCAGTCCTTTCAGAGTCTACTTTCATGACATTTATAGTGGCCCCAACCCAACAGCCGTCACCATTGTTGGGCCACCAAACAAAACATCACTGACAGGCTTCGGGTACATAACCATGATCGACAACGCCTTGACGTAAGGGCCTGACCGGAGCTCCAAGTTGTTGGGAAGGGCACAAGGGTTTTATGGATTTGCTTCACAGGAAGATGTTGGGTTGTTGATGGCTACGAACTTTGTGTTCCTTCATGGGAAGTATAATGGAAGCACCATAACCATAATGAGAAGGAACCAGGTGCTTTCTAATGTCAGAGAAATGCCAGTGATCGGAGGAAGTGGTCTTTTCCGGTTTGCTAGAGGTTATGTTCATGCTAGTACTCATAGTTATGATCAGAAGACTAGTGATGCTGTTGTTGAGTATAACATCTATGTTCTCCACTAGTGATGCTTGATTTTGTGGCTTTTTTTTTTGTTAATTTAGTAAGTTATTCTGTTTTTGATGCTAAGTTATTTTAGCTTCAAATTAAATAACATATGTTAGCCTTTATGTCTAATATTTAACTCAAATTATGTATTGTACGCATCGATTTTTTTTCATATCCGAATCGAGCTACGTAATCTTCTTTTGAATAAAATCATTATAACTTGAATTTTCATCAAGGGTTATATGATATTTGATTAATTTTATTTTTGCATTTCAGTATTGTATAGGAAAGTCGTAGAAAAACAAAAGATACTTGATAAAAAAAAAATACCTTCTCGCAATGATCATGTGAAGAAATCCCTTTTTTTTTTTGTAAAAACACAAAATTAAGCCAAGCGAAAAATTTGGATTTTCAATCTGAAAATTTTCAGTCCATACCCTAACTAAATTTATCATTTGCTCAAGATAAGTTTTTTTGTCTTGAATAAACATAAATTACAAAATTGTCTTTATTATTGTGTTCAATTGACAGAGATTACGAAACTTTCTTACTTTTACGAGTATTTTAATAATTTATGTCCATTAAAAACAAGAAAATTTATTTTGAATTAAGGCGCACATATTTTTTCTATTTTTTTTATCATTCTCTTCATAAGTAAGATGTCATGCCATATTCTGACGTGTCTACTTATATAATAATTCTAAAAATTATTATAATCATGTAATTGAAACATGTTTCATTTTTTGATATATATTATTGCAACAACTTTCTGGTTTGAATCTCCAAGCTACCGCCTCAATCTGTTGCGTTTGCACAGGATCACATGAACAGGTTGCTTCTGAAGATTCGATTGTCAAATACTTACAAAATCAACTTCATGTATATTTGAGTTGTTCAATGCCACCAACCCAAAAACATTAAACTAATTTGTTTTTAGTTAATTATTAGTCTTATAAGTTGTTTTCAGAAAACAATTATCGATGGAACTGAACATTAACAACAATCTTGCCACATAGCTCGTAAGCTTAAGCAACCAATAACCATTTGTTAAATTGTTAAATGATTCTTTGTCTTACGGAGATTACGATCCAAATTCAATATAATATATGCCTGTTCACTAACTGCATAAAATTCCAGTTGTTTATTGACATGGAAAGATGTGCTCGTCGAGATTAATGGAATCCAAATTATTAGTTTTGACGAAGCTGTTGAGTCAGTTGTTCGAGAAGAAGGAGATGAGGGTACTGATGGTTGGCCTCGATGCTCCTCGTAAACGACCATCCTCTCTACACAAGGCGGAGGGAGGTGGGGTCGAGCTGGGTTGTTCGACCCCATCGGTGGTTCGGCAGACCCCTAGTATCCCCTGCTGTCAACACCTCCGCCGTTGGAGCCTCCTGCAACTCTCGCCGTCCTTGGAGGCATAGACCGTCACGAAGAAGATGACTCTACCGTTATTTTTTGTAAAAAGAAGAACAAAACAATGCTATTTCACTCTGGTTTTAAAAAAAAATAAAGCCTTGTTTGAAGAGAGAACATTTTTAAGGAGCAGAAGGGCAAAATATTAAATTAAAATAAGTGAAGTCAAGACGAGAGAGAGGGAGAGTCTTAGAGTAGAGAGGTAACAGATGAAAGGAGGCAAAGAGAGAGGCGACTGGCTAGAGTGAAGATTCCGTCCGTCCGTCACACTGTTACCGTTGTCACGTCGTTCGTTCACGGCTCTACTTGAGCAGGTAAGTCCTTAAGCAATTCTTTTTTTTTTTCTATTTCAAATCTTGGACTGTTTGATTACTAGTTCCAGTTGTGTGTTTTTACTTGATTATTGATTGCTAGCATTGTGATTTCAACTAATTTGAAAATTTAGAGTGGGTTATTTTTTTAATTGTAATTAGGGGCTGCCATAAAATGCAATTTGCTGAATTTGTTGGATTTGTATTTTAATTGTGCAGTTCATTGCTTAATTTGTTGAATTTTTGTTTTGCATTTTAATTTGTTTCTTTTCTTTGGGTAAAAATTGAAGTTTCTGAAATTTCAATTTGTGGTTTTTGAACTTTTTTTGGTTTGCAATTTGGATAATCTGCTTTGGCTATACTCTAAATGAGACGACCATTTGCTTTCGTATCATCCATTTGATCAATTGATACACAAAGTTGCTAACATAAGACTAGTGAAGGTGAGACTGTTGTTATACACTGCATTTAAATTTTTGTTGTCATTTGATATTAAACAAGCCAAAGCTATAAAAGATCTCAATTCATTGAACTTATTAGGTAATTTTGGCCTTTGATGCCTAGTTTTTTTTCATAAGACCATAGTCACACGAAGAAAACTCCTTTTTTCAAGAATAAATCATAGTTTCCTCTTTTTTTTTTTTTCTGTGTGGATTTGAATTCATTTATTGCATACGACTAATATCTGTATCTTTACAGCTTCAATTGTGTTTCTGTTGGCCCTAAATATAAATGTTATATGCTCCTAAACTCTATTGAGAAAAAAATAAGTTATTTGTATCGTTGATTATTCCAAGTTTGTTGACTGCTACCACTTGGTAACATTTTCTTCTAATGATGCTTGAATGCTAGTATTTAAGCTTAGACACTTATTATATGTCTATAATATCTGAACTCTGAAATATAAAAATTTACTTGAAATTGAATTTGTAGATTTGTATCACATGAACATCCAGGGTTAGGAAATGACTGCTCTATAATTCACTTTATTTAGTTATAGAAGGCACAAGTTTGATAAAATATTCTCAAAATTGTTGGACCAAGGGTGGTCAACATTGAGATTTCTCTAAAGTTTTTGATAAACAAACTGCAGAATTTGATATGAAGTCAGATTCACGTACGTCAACACAAAGTCACGTACGTGTGTTAATGTCACGTACGTCAATGAAGCCTCAAGTACGTGAGTTGGACCGTGAGCGGAAACAGAAGCTACTGGAACTGAAAAGAAGTGAACACACACATTAGAAAAAGTTCACGTACGTTAGAAATTAACACGTACGTGAAATGTATCCAAAGTACGTGAAATATGATTAGAATTAAAGCGGAAAAATTGAAGTCTTAAATCAACTGAATGCATGAAGCCACACGTACGTGTGTACATAGAAGTCACATATGTCAGATATACAAGACAAGACGAAGATTGCAGTTCATAGGATGTTTTGTTTTGAATTTCACGTGGATCGAGACAAACAGATGAAGCAACAGTCAAGTATTGATCAGTCACGTACGCAAGCTTAAACATTCACGTACGTCACATTGAATCAAAGTACGTGAGATGAAATTTCAAGTACGTGAGATGCTTCGGACTGAAAACAAAAGCTACTGGATGGTTCAGACATAGAAGTCACGTACGTCAGAAATTATTAACGTACGTAAACTGGGGATTAGCTATGATCAACGTACGTGTATGTACTTATCACGTACGTGTGCTGAATATCAAGTCAGGTAACATACGTGAGATTAGTGTCACGTACGCGAGAAGACTCTGACAGTGCATTAAATGCGCCTCATTTAATGTCACAACGACTACATTACATCCCACAACGGTCTGAAATCAAGAGAAGAGTATAAATACATGCTTGGAAGACCAGAAATAAAAGAGGAAACATCTGAGCATTGATTTCTAACTACTACCAAGCATCAAAGCATTGAATCTCTCTTTTATTGATACAAGTGTATTTGCTCTTAAAATTTATTCTTCATTTACTTGTATCACTAGTTTTTAATCTGTTGGTGAGTGTTTAAAAACACCTTTGAAAAGAGTGATTGTGAGAGAGATCAAGGGTAGATCCTTAGGTTGGTTTTTGTTCTTGAACCGGAATCAAGAAACTTGTAA
>CAODLS010832436.1:0-10689 GCA_948243855.1 Flueggea neowawraea | reverse complement strand
TTAAATAATTTTATTACGCCTACGTGCATGTTGTTTGCCTTGTGTGCAAATGGTTTCGAAATGATTTTCGAAAGGCTATTATTTTATAGTGTGTATATATATACTTATGAATATTGCTTGTAGTATTTGCAAATTGTTTTCAAAATAGACTCTGTGAGGCACGTATGAGGCACTCTAGAGTGTTATTCTTCGCTAGGTTTAACCCCCATTTTATTTCTGTTTTTGGATGATTCTATCTTCCAGGTGCACAGATTTTGGCTTCGACGATCATTCCGCATCTCGAAAACCCGTGAAGAGATATTTTGGTTAGTGATGCCTATTGTTCGGACTACTTTTATTTTGTTAGAGATCCGTATCAGATTACTGTGGGGTGTTGGGTTGTATGTATACTCTGATGTATTTATTGTATTTGATTTTACCAGAGTATATTATATATACATTTGGTATTTATTTATATATTGGTTTGTATATAAGTCTGTTTTAAATTAATAAATATTTTTTCATAAATGTTTTGGAAATTAAATGAGGGGTAGCAATTCTAATTCTTTGGAAGGCTTGTGCAGGATGGGCCCGACTTCTATAGACGGTCTGCCTCGTACGCCAATCAAGGTCCCAAGAAGGGGTCGTGACTAAACATATCCATTTATATCACATATAAAAGGAATCGTATATGTTGATGGTGCAAGTGGCTCTGATACCACTGTTGGAATTCATGACTACTTTATGACATTCATAAGTATACAACGCAGCAGAAATAACAAAAATTTTAAGCCTAGAATTTCACTAAGGATCCATGCACATCAACATATATGATTAGGGTTAGTGATTCTACCTTAGATCCAAAGCTCTTATGTTCGATCGGATGGAATATTGGTTTTACTTTTAGTAAAACTCGAACCACTCTTTCCTCACGTTGCCTTTGCGCGAACGTGCCTAGAGGTATTCACACAAACGAACTTCCTTTGGATTGGTGGAGTGTACTAGCACCCTTTTAGAATCTCTATTCTAAAAGCTCACAAATATTTTTCTCTCTTTATTTGTAGCACTCACTAATTTCGGCTTTGCCTTGAATGAATGGAATGGCAATGAGTGCATCCTATTTATAGGCATATGAGGAGACCTAAATAGGTCCACAAAGGAATGCCAAAATTCCCTTCCTTTCCTTCTAAAATTCGGCTTCCTCCTATTCAAGCAATAGTGTGCCGAATTTCCTATCTAGTCTTACTAGATTTGCCTACCACAAGAATAAATACTTCCTAATTAAATTTGTCACATACAAATTAAGGTTTTATTTTCCTTAATAAAAACTGCTAATTAGTCATGGACTCCCAATTAGCAAGTGTGTGAAGAAATTCCTTCTTGTCACACAAGGAAAGATACTCCTAAAAAATAGGAGAAGTGGTGTGTGTGCGCCGAATTTTCTCTCTCACCAATTAGGATGATTGAGCCGAAAATCCTCCTTCTAATTAGGTTAAGTGTGCCGAAATTCTAATGGATTTTATTAATGTCATTGGACTTTTAATTATATGACACATTATCATTTAATAAACCACTCACATAGGCCGAATTATGTGACACATAATTAGATACCCATAACCATGATAATTAATTATTCATATTAAAAGTCCATTACATTAATGGACTATGTATTAAATCTTATTTAAGACATAAATCATAAAATCCTGAATATTTATTGATTAATCAAATTAATCATCTTAATAATTCAATCACCACAAGAGAGATTATTAGGGAACCAATCCAATTCGTTCTTGTGTGTGACCTAATAGGCCCACTCAAAATTGGCAATGAGCCTTCTCCCAAACCTTTGGGTCCAAAGTCCATAAGCGGTATTTAGTAATATATTATGGTAACCCAAAATCGAGTGGATGTCAGTGATACGAGTTAACCTTTCACAGTCTGATGTTTAGTCCTTTTGTCTCACGATATCTCATCTAAGCATAAAGCATAGTCACATGTCAGCCTTTTATTGTTGAGCATATTTCTTGATCTCAAGTAGATTGATATAACAAATGACATTGATAAACCCTTTTATCAATTCATTCGAGTATGCATACATTCCATCAATCATACTCATCAAGTGGCCAAGATATATCACTCTTCATAAGAGGAACAAATTCATCACTCTCACTATCACTCCTCCACATGATTCATGACAATCCAATCATAGCCTTTATTGTTACCCTGTTACGAATAACGTTTGACTAAGTCAAAACATATGATTCCTCATGTAAGAGTCGATGGTGAGTTTCAGTCAGAGGACTCAAATATCACCATTGCATGAAAGCTACTTTGTGACAACTATCCATGAAGTGCTTTCATAGCGGGTCAGTCCAATACATGTTCCCCAACATGTATCTATATTCTAAGTGATATCTCAAATCCATAATCAGTAAAACGTAATTATCCACTTAGTAACATACTAACCTTAATTCATTATCATTCTCATGATAGTAATCGATTAGAGACATTTAGAATAGTATTCTTTTTATCCTTATGGTTTTACTATCAAGTTAAGCACTTGATGACATAAGAAAGAATAAACTATTAATGGAGTTTTATCTTCATAAAATATATTCCATAGAAATGAAATGCCTCTTTATTAAATAATTAAATGACAATGTATATTAATGATTGGACTAGGGCACAATTCTAGCAATCTCCTCTTTATCATTTGTCCCAATGTTGCCTCTGCTTGAGAGAGAGAGAGAGAATGAGGAGATAGAAATTTGAAAATAAATCCAAATAAAAAACATAAATAATTTTATGAAGCGGTATTTCACATATCAAATTTGTTGAGATGACATTTTAGATAATGTCAAAGAGACAAATATAACAAACACTTCATGTGCAAAACAGTTATGCAAGTTCATGTCTCTTACTTGGCCAACCAGCGTTGATGTGTCATCCAGCTGAACAAATAAATCATGCGTGTCATTCTTATGGATTACAATTAAATCATTTTGGATAGTTGGAGGACCACGTTGAAATAAAACTGAGATTTAGGAGTTTTGCTTTATAATTTAAATAGTTCAGGTACCATGGATGCAATTAACTCCAATAAACACAAAATGGTTGAACAAGTATTAGCGCGTTACTTCCTTCGTTGCGGCATATATATATATATATATTACTCTTTTAGTACTGCTAAATTTTTTTATTCTACTTAACTTATATCAATTTGATAATAGCATTATACAATATGTTCCATATGTTAATCTACTAAATTACTTTGATTAAACTACTTGTAACTCATTTACTACTTGTAATTTAACCTTAACAACTTAATAAGTTCAAGTAAACCTAAATGTTATTGTTTATTCGATAACATAATTTCGAATATTAGTTAGACACTTGAAGTAACATCTATAAACTATATTCTAAACATTATATCCTAAATCTTATACCCTAAACCCCATCCTTAATTCCTAAACTACTATTCTTAACCACTTAAATCTTTCAATTAATACTTAAGTATAATTATATGTTGAACCCAAAGGTTCACACTCTTAAGTTTTGATAATTGACAAAAATGAAAAAGGATGAATTACGTACGTAAAGAAAAGCATAAGTACATAATAAATGGTTCACACACTTAACATACATTCTTCATGACAGAGATGGACAGATAACACACATTTTAGACTTGTGCATGTATTCATATTTACGCGCGCAATGTATTATTAGTGCACGCAAGTAATTTATTTATGCACTTAAGATGGTTTGGATAGACAGAAGCTACCAGGAACTTGGCTCAAACAAAAAATTGCACACGTAAAGGAGATTACGCACGCAACACTGGTGTTAAGCACTCAAGTCATATCTATGCACGCAAATAGATGGAAGATTGGGAATTCATGAAGCCTTTAGAATATTTGAAGATTCGACGCAAAAATGTTTTACACAAATAATGGTGAAGCGTTACATGTGCAAGATTTGTATATTGAGTATGACAGAAGTGTTTAAGCATGCAAGGGAAAAGTAGTTAAGTGCACATTTTATAGCTTCAGAGTCAAAGAAAAAATGAAAGCATATCTTACGCACGTAAGTATAATTATGCATGCAAGGGAAGAGGAAAAAAGTTGGTGAATGACATCTAATCATCTGATGGATCAGGTACAAACTTTGATAATTGAGCATGCCACTCGTGTCAAGGAATTAAAATGCGCGCAAATATATGACAGAGGGCATTACACACACAAGAAGTTGTTTAAGCACACAAGTGAAATAAGAAGTTGTGGGGTTGATATTCTAGAATAGAACTATTGTATCCACATTGGCATCTTAAGCACACAAGTTTGGAAGTTATGCACATAAGTGAAGAAAAGACCAAAATGTTGTGCACGTAAATCTTACTGACATCATGTACTTGCATAAAGCACTATGTGTTTCACAACTGCTCTATTTTAAAAAACATCTGTCATTTTTCCAAGAGAGGATATAAATACACCCCTCCAATGGTAAAGAAGAGAGAGAAGCCTTGGATATTCATTCCATCAGCAATTTTGCTCTCATTTGCTTCTTGATTTTGCATTCTCTTCTACACCTACTCTTGCTATTCATACTTGCAATCTTGATTGGGTTGGTGCGTGATCATTATTGTGATTTGGGTACACTTTGTAACAAGTAAAATATTTGCTTGAGGGCAATGATAGGCTTTCTTGTTTGTTCCTTGGTAAAAACAAGAGAGTTGGAAGGTTTCCTAGTTGCTCGTATAAAAACTAGAGAGTTGTAAGGCTTCCTAGTTGCTCCTGCAAAAACTAGAGAGGTGAGGTTTCCTAGTTTGGATCCTGTAAAAACTAGAGGTTGTAAAGGTTACCTAGTAATTCTAGAAAACAAGAGAAGTGTACAAAGATTTTCCTCCATCCGAAAGTGAGGAGTTAGTAGATTTGAAACTCTCGAGGATACTTGAGGAGTTCACTGTAATACCCCGTATTTTTGGATAATTATTTTATTTATTTTTTTATTAAATCTGAATTTTAATTTGGTGATTGAAGGGTTAATTTTATGTTTAAGATGTTAATTAGGTGATTTATGATGTTAATTGGGTGTTAGAAGTGTTTGGGTGTTGAGAAATTAAGTGGAAGTTATGGAAAATTGAAAAGAAAATATGGAAAAAAGAGGATCGAACGACCGATCGTCCAGTCGTCGCCACGAACTGCATGTCGTTCTCTCCTTCCTGTTGTTGTTGTTTGTGCGCACCTATTGTCGTCCGCATGTGTGGCAGTTGAGCTTAAACGGGACGGCGTTGTTTTGTTCTTCTTTCCCACCTAGCACAGAAACGACGTCGTTTGCACCTGATGCTTCTCTTTGAAATCAAACCCGACCTCTCTTCTCTTTTCTTTGTTTTTCACTTCGATTTTTCACTCAAATCCGACCCATATCACTCCCTCTTGCTTCGAGATCGTGTCTCCTTCAATTTTGAGGTAAGTTCATCAATTATTTTTTTATTTTTGGCTCCATTTTACGTATTTTCTTGCTTAAAATTATGGTTGAACGAAAATGGGTTTGAATGGAGCTAGGGTTCGATTTTGTGTGGATTTGTGGCTTAATTTGAAGTTGTCTTTGTTAGATTTAAGTATGAGGAACATGGGAGAACGTGAATTTAGCTTGATAGATGAGAATTTGATGATTTTTATTCATGGATTTATTTAGTCCGAAAATTCAATTGATGAAATAGATGGTTTTAACATGAATTGATGAAAACCGATGTTAGATTTAGACTCCTAGGATGATTTTGAGTGGATTGGAACTATCGAAAATATTGAGTCCCGCTTGAATCGAGTTTTGGAGTATTTTTAAAATTAATGTTTCGTTGCAGGGACTTCGATATAAATACTGATTTTTCTAGAATAATTGAAGGACTAGGACTGATATTTTACATGGATTGTCAGATTTGTAATTTTGGAAAAATATGTTCTGGATTTGTAATTTTGGAAAAATTATGGGTAATTTTGCAATTTTGATTAATTGAACTTTGTAATTTGAGTTATTTAAAGGATTTATTTATAAATTCTAAAAGTTTTGGGATTAATAATTAATTTTTGAGGTCTTAAGGACTAAAGTATAATTTTGTGAAGTTCGGGGCCAAATCGTAATTTTACATAAATTTTGATTTTTGGGACGAGAGTGTTATATCTTCTACCGAAATAGGTTTTCGGCCGTCATTTGAGTGTCTGAGTCTACATATATATGTGCACACATTTCGGTACAACCACAATACCAAAATCACTTTTTTTTTACTCTGCCTGATATTATTCTGTTTCAACTCAGTTTGTTGTCCTATGTGGTCAGCCATCTACCGATGTTTGTTATATGGTCAACTCTACTATGTGATATCTGGCCCTGGTCCGAGATTTGGATTATTGGCTCAGCGTCCAGGTGAGTGAAATGACAGCTTCAGACACATAGGTTGTGTCTTCTAAATTCTATGTTTTTCATGTGTTGGCATACCTCTGAAAATAGGATTAGTAATGGTTTGACTAATTAATAATTCGGTTTAAGTAATTATTAATATTGGTTTTCGTAATTGGAAACAATAATATTCATATATGGTATTTGAATATTTTTCTACAAATTAACTATGTTTCAGATATTTAATATTTATATAAGGTATATAAATATTCTTTGAAAACAAATGATTTTCGTTTCCATGTGCAGTTGCTATACATATATATATGTGTGTTATATATATATATACTTCGATATGGGGCACCTGTCCTACGTAAGGTAAACGTAACATTTGGTACACCATTGCGCAGTCAAGACCCAGTTACCAGAGTTTATGGTAGCCGTGTGTCCGGCCAAATGCATGTACTCAGTTTCAGTGTGGTGGCGGAGCCCACCCTATTTATGATATATTATCCGTCAGTTTCAGGTCCCATATTCGTTTCTGATATATGATATATGGTATATATATCCTTTATGTTTCTACTTGTTGTTTGTCTTGGGTGCAAATGATTTCTAAAAAAGAATTTCTAATTATTATAGTATATTAGCGTGTATATGTATATACACTAATATCTATGTGCGGTAGTTTTGAATGGTTTTCCAAATAATTTTTGTGAGGCCTGGAGCCGATCTGGAGTGTTGTTTCCTCACTAGGAATTCTTACCATTTTTTTTTTCTGTTTTCTGTCTATTTTCTTATCTTATTTTCAGGCTCTCTTTTGGCATTCGGCAACCGTTCGGCATCTTAGTCCTAATGAGGCATTCCACTTGATTGTGAGTACCTTTTTGGTTTGAGCTGCTTTTTATTTTAGTAGAACTCTACACCGGGTTGCTATTAGGTTGCCGGGTCTTATTTTGACTTTTGGGATTTATGATTATTTATGATATATTTTAATGATTATATATATGATTTCATTGCAAAATGTTTTATGGTTTATGTAAATGATTTAATAACTATTTTTATCGAATAGATTGGGTAAATTTTATGTACTCCGAGGCTTGTGAGAGTCGTGCCAGACTCCTATTGACGGTTCGCCTCGTACGCCGGTCGTGGCCTGACTTTGGGTCGTGACAGAAAGCCTCTTGGTCGTTTTTTCATGTGTTTATTCTTTTTCTTCTTTGTCCATCTTGATTCAAAATGGGTTAAGCAAATGACATCTTTTGATAGATCCATTTCGTTCTGATCAATGATCAGCCTTAAAGGCATTAGCCTTGTTTCTTTATGTTTATGATTAAATTTCCAGTTTTAGTTTTGATTTGATGAAATTTCTCATTGTGTTTATGAGTTGTGTTGTATTCTATTGATTCAATTTCTGCAGATATTCAAAAGGGGACGAGAAATCAAGAAGATACGATTTGTAGGAAGAGAAAGAAAAATACATAAGAGGGATAAAATGGTCATAAAAATTTTATTTTATGTGATTTAATTATACACTCATCATTTCACTAACATAATACTAATGGACAGTAACAGATGAACTTAAGTATAACCCAATTTTAAACCTCCAGGATTTATTTGCTTTTCACTAGAAACATGAGGACTAACCTAATAATATAGGCAAACCTAAAAGACTTGAAAAATAATTTTACTTTCTTTCATATCGACCAAAAAAAAATGTTTTCCCCTTAGACCATTAGGTATTAAAATCTATACCATAGTTATTGAAAAATAAAAAAGAAAAAATCGAATATATCCTTAAATTTATTTTAAGTTAGTCTAAATTGTCCTCTATAAAATTTTAATTCAACACTTAATCTGCTAATTTAGTTGGATATAAATGTATGTATGTTTAATTGGAATCAAATTCTATTAACATAGAATTATTAAAACTACTTAAAAAAATTCTGCATTATTATGTAACACCTTGCCTTTTCAACTAAGTTCTCTATAGCAATCTGTTCGATTAATGTAATACCCCGTATTTTTGGATAATTATTTTAAATAAATTTGGGTAAAATTTGAATTTTTATTTTGTTGATTGAAGGGTTAATTTTATATTTATGATGTTAATTGGGTGATTAATGAAGGTTAGGAGTGATTTGGAAGTGAATTATTAAGTGAAAAATTGTTGGAAATTGAAAAGAAAAATCTGGAAAAAAAGACCGGACGACCGGTCGTTCGCATTTGAACACAAAAACTACGTGTCATCTACCATTGGAAGGTGCTGTTGTTCGTGCGTGTGCAGCTGTCGTCCATGCGCATGTCTCAGACGTCGTCGAACGATGTGTCATTTGCAGCGAACGCACGCACGTTCACGCGAAGGAACCAAACGGCGTGTCGTTGTGCGCTGTCGTTCGCGCCTCCCGTCTGTCATTCACGCTTGTGTGTGGCAGTTGTGTTATCAAACGACATGTTGTTTCAAATTTTTCCCACTAGTAATACAAAACGACGTCGTTTTGCACCTGCTGCTCCTCTTCAAAAACAACCTGACCCTCTCTCTTTCTCTTCCATTTTTCTTTAGATTTCTCCCTCAATCCGACCCAAACTCACTCCCTCTTGCTTCCAGATTGTGCCTTCTTCAATCTTGAGGTAAGATCATCATTTATTTTTGATTTATTGCTCCATTTTATGCATTTTGTTTTGCTTAGTTTTCTTATTGACTGAAAATGGGTATAATGGATTCTAGGGTTCGGATTTTTGTGATTTTTGACTGGATTTGAGCTGGGTTTTGTTGGGTAATGGATTGATGATATAAAAACATGAATATAGCTTGAAATTGAAGAATTGATGGTTGAATCTTAATGGGTTTATTTTGGTTCGAAAATTGGATTTTCGATTTGGACGATTTTAGGTGGTTTTGATGGAAACCAGTGATGAATTTGGATTTCTGGGACTGATTTGAGTTGATTGGAATGATTGCAAACATTGGATCCCGCTTGAATCAAATTTTGGGGTATTTTTTAAAATATTTTTTTGTTGCGGGGACTTGGGTGTAAATACTAATTTTTCTAAAATAATTAGAGCGACTGCGACTGATATTTTACATGGATGGTCAGATTTGTAATTTTGGAAAAAATATGTTCTAGATTTGTAACTTTGGAAAATGCTGGCTATTTTTGCAATTTTGAAAAATTGGAGGTTTTATTTATAATTTGAGTTATTTGAAGGATTTATTTATAAATTCTAAAAGTTTTAGGATTAATTATTGATTTTTGGGGTTTCAAGCATCAAAGTGTAATTTACAAAGTTCAGAACTAATTCGTAATTTTACATTGATTTTGATTTTTGGGACGTTAGTGATACATATTCGATCGAAATGGGTTTTTGGGAGTTGTTTTTGTGTCTGAGTCTGCATATGCATGTGCACGCATTTCGGTACAACCACAGTGCCAGCATTGTATTTTTTTGATTCTGCTATTATTATTGTTTCAGCTTCGTGTTTTGGTCAGCGAGATTAGCCAGCCACCAACGATGCATGACCAGTCCATCCAGCTTGGATATCCAGGTGAGTGGATGGTAGCTTCAGACACATAAGCTTTGTCTCTTCAATTTATATGTTTTTGTTGTGCTATCGTCATAGCTTGTAAATTGGAATAATTAAAGGATTGGAAATCCTAAACTTGGTCTATGTGAGAAATTGTTTGATTTAAATCTGTTTTTGAAATTTTGAGAATTTTGATGAAAGATGAAATGTGTTTTTGGAAAGTTATTAATATTTTAGAAATATTAATAACACTCTGTTTTTGAAAGCTTCTAAATTTTTGTAAGAAGTTGAATTGTTTATGAAAATAATATAAATTGATTGTATTATATTTCTTCGGTATATTTTGGAAATAAATTTTGAACTTCAATTTTGGAAAAACGTTGTCTGTTCTGCATACCATACCATTATGGTATGGCAATATTTGAAATGAATACATCATTTCTGGTTCTGATAAACATTTTGGATTTTCTGAAAAATCATACTTATATGTATGTATGTTTTTGGACTTCGATATATAAGTTATATTTTATATATCTCTCTTTGTTTTTTATATACTCGGTCGCATGACCATTATATTTTGGATTTACTTATATTATGTTTATGTTTTGGAGATGGGACGCCTATGCTACGGGATACACAGCCTTTGGTATACCAATGCATGATACACTCAGCTACTAGGGTTGTCGGTAGCCATGTTGCCCAATCAGGCACATGATCTGTTATCGGATAGAGGCAAAGTCCTCATCACTATTGTTGGTAGGTCCACACCCCTCGTGATTATTGGCGAAGTCCATATC
>CAODLS010832166.1:0-13958 GCA_948243855.1 Flueggea neowawraea | reverse complement strand
TATGACTTTACATTTACTGTATTAAATTTATATTCATTTTATATAATTAAATACTTTCAGTATAAAATGTCTTTTAAATATTAAATATTTGGATTAATGAATAATTTTGGATAGAATGTTTGTATCTCTGAGGCTTGTGTGAGATGTGTCAGACTCTCTTATACGGTTCACCTCGTATGCCGATCATTGTCCAAAAACGGATCGTGGCAATCATCATTTCAAAGTAGATCACAATACAAAAAGTAACCATCTTCTGGGTTTTTTTTTACTTAATGGAATCTGTGCTATAACTGCATAATACATGTAATAAAAATTAAAATACACCAAGTGATAGAAAGTTTTTTATTTTTATTGTATAATATATTTGCAGAGACACATAATATATTTGAACTCAAGTTAACAGAAAACATGAACCAAAGGACATGCTTGAAACATGGACTAACAAAAAACGTGTGAGGAAAACATAGAAATATGTCAGGCAAATTCGAAGAAATGTTTATCAATCATATTGCATAGGCTCAAATTGGCTTGGATTAAGCAAGACCTTCATTTTATCCAAAACCACATCCAGCAAACAACAACCAGGTTAAATTCAAATGCTTCATGTCATGGTCTATTAATTTTAGTAGAAATCAAATACTTGAAAAAATCTAGTCCTTCAAGCTGAGTATAAAATAATTAGATCTCTTTTTTTTTTTCACAATTCTTTTGTCTTCGTTTATTTTAATAAATATATAATTTTCTTATATTACCTATTGAAACCACTAATATGAGCACAAAAAAAATAACTATAAACTATCAAACATGGCGGAGCCGGAAACAATAATGAAGAATGTGCTCTGGAATCTAGATTATATTTATAAAGTTTCAATCACAGTTTTGAGGTGGTCTCTTTCTATTAAAAGAATATGCAGCTAATTTAAGAATCTTTATCACATCCAAAGGTGCTAGAATATGCCTGAATTTGGTAAAGAATTAAGCGATATACGCAATCTCAAATACTAGATTGAGAGACAAGAAGAAGAAGAAGAAGAAGAAGAAGAAGAAGAGATGTTGAAACTGACCTATTGAGCAGAAATCCTGAGTAGTGAAAGATGCAATCGAGAGTACGAAAGGCTCTTTGAAGAGATAAAAACAAAACCTGGTTCTTATATTTCATCTCCTATGAACAAAACGGAATAGAGAGTTTAGGGCTTTTTTAAGGTATTTTAGTAAAATTATTTGCCATTAAAAGTCAAGAAGTTGCATTTCCTGATCCCTTTAATAAAATACTTTTCGAGTCAAGAGAAAGTCACAGAAAAGTTCAACTTCTTTTGTTCAACTAAGTAAAAGAAGTTCTGAATTTTCTAGAAAGTTGCAATTTCTCTCCATTTACCCCTAACCAAACAAGTCTTTATATACGAATGAGCTACTAGGTGCATTATGCATTGAAAAACTGATTTGACTTCACTACAATGAGGGTCATAACCTCATGATTGAAGACCGAGTTTTAAAACTTAAATTAGTTGCTTCCTTTACCCTGTTTGGAACAAATGAATTTCATCAAATTTTGTGAAAATCATTTGTAATTCTAATTTTTTGTGTTTGGATGGCAAATAAATTAAAATTTCAATTCTATCAAAATAGGTGGGATTTGGAAATGAATTCCACAAAAAAATTTGTATGCCAAAAATAACCCTGCTCTTTTTCACTTAATCCAACATTTTCCCTCATATTTATTTAAACCTATCTTCTTTAGTTCATGCTCCAAAATCTCCACCACCTTTCGTTTGTTTTAGATTTATTTTCAGCCTACACCATTTATTTTCAAGTTTGTTTCTTCATTCTTTTTTCCTTATTTTTTGTTAGCTTTGAATATCTTCTTTTTTTTTTTGAATTTCTTCTTGTCTTTCTTAATTGGTTTTCCTGTGCTTTATGTCTGATACACAGCTAAGAACAAATTGTCATGGATTTTTTTCCACCATTCTTACTCTATTTCCATGTCCTTGATGTCTTTTGTGCTTGATGTGAAAACTAATAAAAAGTGAAAATTTTACCGGCTTCTACTTGAATGTGAACATGTGCTACATTTGTTCTTTATTTTTAATTTTCTTTTTCGAACTCATTAATTGTTGATGGTTGGAGATTTGATGGCACTGTTATCAGCTTTAAATTTGTTTGTTTGGCCAAGAAGTTGTGAAATCAGTTAAATAAATAAACATGATTAATATGTTGAATAATTATTTAATATGTTAAATAAATAAACATGATTAATATGTTGAATAATTATTTAATAGAATATAATTAAAAAATAGACAAAAATTACATTTTATATAAAGTTATTGTAATGAAGGGTATATTAGAAAATGAGATGAAATGAATTTCCAATTCTTAATTTGTTCCCAATATGATTTTGAGAAATTCAATTGAATTCTATGTTTTAAGTTATAGCATACCAAACAAGAGAATTCACTGGCAAATGGATTTCATGTGGAATTTATTTGCAAATGAATTCCTAATTTTAGATTCATTTATTCTAAACGAAGTGTAATATAACTATTGAGTCAATGTTAAACCTCCATCTACTGTTGATGTGTATGCATTTTAAAAACTCACTAAATCATATTGCCATATTAACAAACCACAAAACTACATTTAGACCCAAAAAATACAAAATTACAATGTTATGTTTCAGTGCAAAACCACGTAATTTCACTTAAATTGTAATGGAGAGCACAGGAGTAAGAGCCCAAAGAAGAAAATGAAATGGAGATACCATGACAAATTAAACTTTGGTTATTTTATACGCACAATATAAATAGTATTATTAATAACAGGATGGAACTCTCACATGTTTGGACTCCTAAATAATAGAAATACCTTAGAAGTTAGAATTGCACCACAGGATTGTGATTGCCCACCTGATTGTATCTATAAACATATATTATCTTCAGCCCATGCTGTAATCTTCATGGTGATTAACTCTATAAGAAAGTATTAACTCTATAATAGTGGATTGAGTACAAGTTTCATGTGATTATATATGTCTTCAAACTTAAACAAGTCCGATTATTTTTATCATAACCAGACAAGAAGCGAAGAATCAGAATCTTACAAGACAACAACCAAGGACCAGCTGTGTCCATGTCTGTCTCAGATGTTGCTTTTAAGAGCTAGATGACGATGATTTTCCCAACAATGTCGAATATTCCCTCTTTTTCCGAACCATCTCGTCTCTGCTCCTTCAGTTTTCCACCCATGGTTGTCACTCAAGGCTATGTCGTAGCATTTATCGCCTTCTTTGGCAATAAAAAAGACACAATAATTAATTTATTTCTCCCACCCATTTCATGTGAATCTTGTTTTTGTCTGAAAATTTTGGGAAACTGATGAGATGGTGTCCTTTCAGCTTTGTTGTTGTGTGTAATGACAGCAATTAATTCATTTCATAAATAGATACATATAAAAATGCTTCATACATGAATCATATCATAGCTAGGCAATTTCATGGACGTCATACCTTTGTCAATGCCCCTAAAATGCACGTGCTAAATAATGTGATATAATATGGCCATAAGATAATATTTTTTTTTTTTGAAAAAATTACTAGACAGAGACGAGTATCATATATATTATAGATAGATAATAATTTGTGAGGTACCATCCTTTTTGATAAAAAAAAGATAGATAATGTTTACACCATAATTTTGCAATTGTGCAAAAAAGAAAGAAACTTCTCGGAAGGAAGGTTGTTCACCAAATCACAGGAGAGGAGGAGATGAATGGAAGGTCAAAAAAAAGTTGCAGACGAGGAAAAGCTGACGAAATTAGTGAAGTTGGAAATAAATTCCTTAATTATTGGAGATGCCCAGACCAAGCAAGCCCATCCCGTATTGAAACCGTGGCAAGGAAGGAAACAGAAAGCAAAACCAGGGAAGGCAAGACAGAATAAATCACAGCAAATTGGAACAGGTAGGAAAGTCAGATTATCAAAAGGGAAAAAAGGATAATTTTCAAAGAGGAATCAGTGGAATAATAAGAAGAATTTTTGGCTTCCAAATCCAACAGAAACACTATAAATTGGCAAAGAAAGAACAGTAGTAAGGGTTCTCTCAACCACACAACACCCCATGAGTTCTCTTTAGTTTATTCTCTCTATTTTCCTTGTGTCTTCTATCATTTATCACGTGTCCTCTACTATATTTTTTGTCAAATTCTTGTACTCAATTTTTAAATTCAATAAAACTTCCATTTTCATTTCATCATTGTATTTTTGCTATTCTTTCAAATAGGCAAAAGATCTAAAGCAAAGAATTCGTTTCTTTGCTCGTTCTTAATTGTTTGATTAGAGTTAAAGTACTTAGAGCACAATTCTTATTTCGGTTTAAAAACACTTTAATTCTTTGGCATGCTCGCAAACAAACCAAACTCACCAAAAAACGTCATTGACTTCCCAAGTTTCTCACAAAGAAAATATGGGCAACATATAATAACTAATACGAAGAAAAACATGTGCTCCGTATCTCTATCGATTTTGTCGTTTATTTTATGAGAGTGACGAAATTATGAAGATTCTTTCCTTTTTTGATCTATTGATCAGCTTTAATTTAATACAAATATTGACAAATTACGAATCAAAAGAAGACTACATTAATTTATTAATATGAATGGTATGATGTTTGTCTTTCTACAATCAATTTTCATGATCTGATCTGCAAACCTTGTTAAATACTAATAATGACTAACATTATAAGGACCGTCTATATATATGTTGATTATCATTGATAATATAATCACCAAATGATGTGAATAACTGCTTATTATATATTGACATTTTTTGTATAGGGGACCATATATTATATAATTAGAATCCACGATCAAAAATAAACATCATCCATGACGTAGAAGAAAAATTAATTTCCTGCGAGAACATTGTTCCCGATTTCCTTATTTAAGCCCAAATTAGTTACAATAAACCAGGAAGAGAAAGAAACTCAAGCACACTCTTCACCTAGCCATGGGCATTACCAATGATCTAACTTATTATTGCTACATATTCATAACTTGGATTCTTGCTATCTTTGTGATGCATTTCATCATGAAAACATATTGTAGAACCAAGATTCCTGACCCACCCGGCCCTATGGCCCTGCCGATAATTGGTCACCTTCACTTAGTAAGTTCAAGGTTGGCAAAATCACTCAAAACCCTAGCCAGCCAATATGGTCCTATTATGAAAATACGTATGGGATCAATACCTATTATCGTTATGTCCAATTCCGACTTAGCCAAAGAAATGTTGAAAATTCACGATGTTGATTTTGCATCCAAGTTTTCGCTTGGTTTTGGCCTAGCAAACTTTGATATATATGATCAATTTACATTTGTCAATGCACAATATGGTTCGTATTGGAGGTTCATGAAGAAACTATGCATGACACAACTTTTTGCGGGTGCACAAATTGATCGATTCACTCACATTAGAGAGGAAGAAACGACGGCTTTTTTGAAATCGATAATGGAAAAATCTAAATCAGGAGAACACAACTTTTTGTGGGGTCTAACAGGCTGATCAAAGAATCAGACATCCCAAAACTCCCCTACTTGGAAGCAGTTGTGAAGGAGACCATGAGGATACACCCTGCACTGCAGGACCCTTACTCCGCAGACAATGCAATGTCGACACCAAAATCAATGGATACGACATCAAAGCAGGTACCAGAATCCTGATCAACGCTTATGCGATCATGCAAGATCCAAAAATTTGGAAAAATCCTGATGAATTCCAGCCTGAAAGGTTCCTGTTTGATGAATTAAAACAAGTTGATTTCAATGGTCAGGATTTTTGTTTTCTTCCATTTGGTAGTGGAAGAAGAGGGTGTCTAGGAAAAACTCATGGCTTGATTGTGACACAAATGACTATGGGGTTCTGGTTCAATGCTTTGATTGGGAAGTAAAGAATGTGGATAAGATTGATATAAAATTGGTGACTGGATACTCTGGAGCTATGGCACTGCCTCTTGTTTGTTATCCTATAACTCGTTTTGATCCTTTCATGTAATTGAATAAGTGATGAAACCAGTGTTGGCTGCTTACTATTGCTATTGAGCGTATCCTACTGACAATGGTCAGTTTTGTACATGTTTTTCGTGAATGTAATCAGAGTGTGGACTGTCTTTCGAAATATGTCTAAGGCATGCCTTTAGGCTTTCATGAATTGGGGCAGCCTCCAGTGGGTGTTTGAAATTATTAGATAGGAACTTTAAAGGGAAAATCACACAAGTCATTATTTTGCAAACATATTTATGACTTTTAATTATATTTAATAATAATTAATTTGGTGTCTAATGACATATGAATGTCTCCAAGCGTCTACGAATGTCTCCAAATGTGATCACCCCTGCACAAAATTAATCAAACTCAACAAAAATCAACTAAATTCAACAAAATCAATCTACACAAATGTTTAAAAGTGTTTAAGTCACTTCAACAAACAATAAAAACTTCTGGAAAAAAAATTAGAACTTAGGGGCTATAAATAGTTGCAGGTTGTTTAAAAAAATTGCAAAACCCCTAAATCTTGAAAAACACAAATTGTGTCGTCGTTGTCGCTAAGGTTTGGAAACAACACAAATTGTGTCGCAGCTGCCGCTAAGGTTTGGAAACAACACAGATTGTGTCTTTGCCGCTGTGCCCACTGTAACACACGTCCGCTGTGAAGCTCTAGCCGCCATTGTCACCGCTCTGTCTCACGTCGAGGAGAGAAACGAGCCTCACTGAGATTATGTCACAGAGAGAACATAGATCATTGAGAGAGCGACAAGAAATGAAAAGAGAGAGCGAGGAGATCAAGACGGAGAACTGACAAGAGAACAACGTGAAACCGAGATCGAGAGAGCGGAGAGGAGGAACAATGAGAGAAGACGAGGGAAAGAAGAGAGAGAGAGAGAGAGAGGAAGGGAGAAGCGGCAGAGGAAGGAGGGCGGATGGGAACAGAGGAGCGGCTAAGGTTTGGGTGAGAGAGGAAGAGAGAAGCAATAGAGAAAGAGAAGAGAGAGGAAGAGAGAAACCAGAGTGTGAGAGAGGAGAGGATGAGAGAGAAACGAGGAGAGAGAGAAAAAAATTGAAACAATGAGTGCAAAATTGATTTTTTTATTTGAGTGAATATGGCATTTTTAAGATCAAATTTCAAAAAATGGCATATAGCAAAACTAAAACTTAAAAATCTAAATTTTATTTAAGACATGTAGCATAATTAACTCAACTCCAAATGGGATACCTTCCCTATATTACGCAATTTGTAATTGGCTTTGTCTTTTGATTATTGATGAATAATTTTTTTCTTATTGTACAACATAGGATCAACTTAACTGAATTAACTGAATTGAAGGGGGTATTATAGGATGTTAAAGTTTAGAAACCAAAATAACTGATCATACCTTAGAAACCGAACCTAAATTTGTACATAGGCTAAACCAAACCGATAATTAGTTCGTTTAGTTTCTGATGGCCCATTCGGTTTTGAAGGAAAGAAACCAAACTCCTCCAATCACTCAAACTTCTCTCAACTACCTTCACTTGCTAACCTCAACTCACTTTTATTTACAATATCGGGTGAATTTCGGCAAAAAAAAATATCGGGTGAATCGCTCTTACTCATAGGTTTTTACAATATCCAATAGGGAGAGTTATACCGCTCATTAGAGTTGTAAACATTGAACCAGAACCGAACCGAAACCATGAACCGCATAGTAAAAATCGTTGGTTCACGGTTTGGTTCCGATTCAAGGGTGTTGAGAACAGTATTGGAATCGGCGGTTCGAATCGTCAGTTAAACCAGCGGTTCAATCTTTATAAACCAATAGTTTTAACCCAAACCAGTTGTTTAAAACCTTCCAAAACCAGTATTTTAACCAAAACTAGTGGTTTAACCTTCCAAAACCATATTTTAACCTCCTAAATCAGCATTTTTAACCCTTTTAGGCCATCATTTTTAACCAAAATGATCGGTTTAATCTTCCTAACCTCGGTTTCAACCTTAGTTAAAAAAATAAAAATAAAAAGATTCAAACCAGACTGAACCAGAACCAAAACCATTGGTCGAACCATTATAAATTGGAACAAAAACCGAACAACCCAGAACTGCCCCTAGGCGGTTTGGTTCTTGTTCCATGGTTCCAAGAACCGAAACCGACTGTTCGTGAACCGTCAACACGTCTGCCACTCATTCCAAACATTTTTTTAAAGGGTAGTTTTGTGAATTGTCTTCGCTCTAACATATACATTACATAGACATCAAAACCATCACAGAGCTATAACACTCTAACTCACCCTTTGTGGTTCATTACTATCTCACATACCCATCACACCAATATTGATCGGTTAATTGATTAACACAATGTTCGACACTTTTGTCATAATATTTAAATATAAGAAAAAAAAATTCTTCAACATTTTAAATCTTTACCACTTTTATCACCGATAAATATTCTATTAATCTATATAATAATATTAAAGCAGTAGACATTGCCATTTTAAATTTGACATTTGTCTTCCTAATATAATGGCATCTGGCTTTACAAAAACATGCCACCTGTTCAGTTTCTTTTTAGGTCTAGTCTTTTGACGACATCCTTCCATCTCACAAAACGTCGCCGCATTGCAGTCCCTTCCTTCCATCTCACAAAACGGCGCCGAAATGCATTTCCTGTTTCCCATGTTTCTCCTTCTCCACCGTTTCTTCTTCTCTATGCTTATTTTAAAATTTTCAGTCTATTCTCTCCCAACCCGAATTGCAGGTCTGATTTTTGGTGACTTCTTTTCTCTCCAATGGCTCGATCAATTAAAATGCAGAGACCAACACTTTTTGGAAACGTCAGTGGCTTACAGTTGAGGCATAGTGAGCAGTCGGACTTGCGGTATTTAATCTCACTAAATTGCAAATTGAAAGCTTGGAAATTCCACAAAATGAAATTACATTTTGAGATTGAGTGGATTTGAATCCTGATAAGTTTGAGATTGAGTTCCTCTTTTTATATATTAAGAGACCACGTAATTGAGGGGGGGTCACGGGACTATGCCGGACCCCCTAAGTCCGCCACTGGACATAGTATTGAATAATGAATTATGAGTAGTCAGTCACCTTCATCTTTTTTGGTACATCAAGCAAACTCCACATTAATTTAAGTCGAGCAAAAATTTGCATGATCAACTTAACAATGAGATAGATTCAAACAATCCTTAAAAGATTATTGAAAGAGGAACAACATGTCCTTCAATAATAAATGTATTTTCCAACTCCATGAAATATCGCCTGTATAAAATTATTGAAAAATTCACAAAGAATATTTATTTTGCCCATTTTTTAACAAAATAAAAAGAAATATACATGCACCTGGGGGATCGCCCGGGCATCCAACTAGTTTTATAATTAAAATATTGACCTGCTTTTAATGCCATTAACACATAGGCATTATCCACGTAGCGACTATTTCCCTAAAATCAAATTTCCATATCAACAGGATTAAAAAAACAAATTGTCATATTAACAAAAAGAGCTTTGGTGTATGAGAGTATCATTGAGTTAAAATTTTAACTACTCTAGCTGTTGAAATTGATTTATTTATCTCCCAAATAATACCTCATCAATAATTATGGGACATTTCAGGACTATTTTTTGCCGACACAAACACAACATCAAACGCAATGCAATGGACCATGGGGGAGCTAATTGACAAACCAGAAACACTAAAAAACTCAAAGAAAAGATCAACAATGTTGTGGGACAACAAAGATTAATTAACGAATCAGACATACCGAACCTTCATTACCTTCGAGCAGTAATTAAGGAAACACTAAGACTCCACCCTTCAGCACCAATTGTACTAAGAGCTTGTGAAGAGGATTGCAAAATAACTGGCTCACTCATCAAGGCTAAGACGAGAGTTTTAATCAATGTTTATGCTGTTATGAGAGATCCAGAATCTTGGGCCAACCCATATGAATTCATACCTGATAGATTCCAGAAAAGCTCTGAAGAAAAAAATGGAGAATCATATGGAATATAAGGGCCAGAATTTTAGGTTTCTTCCATTTGGGAGTGGAAGAAGAGGGTGTGCAGGTGCATCACTAGCCATGTTGGTGGCTCACATTGGAATTGGAGTTTTGGTTCAATGCTTTGATTGGAAACTTAAGAATGGTGATCAGAAGTTGATTTAACTCCTGGTTCTGGATTTGCAGCTGAAATGGCTAAACCACTTGTTTGTTTTCCTACTAGGCTTATGGATTTACCCTATGTTAGCATGCATTTTAGGCATATTTCTATTATTTGTTTTGTGTCATTTTATATGTTCTATGTCCTTGTTTCCCTTGTTTTATGTTGTTTTGTTCTTGTTGATCTCTAGGTAATGTTTTGGTGTCGAAAGGGGTGAATCAGGACTGGTTTATGCAAAATCAAATTTGATGTGCTCTCGTCAAGGCCATGACGTGGCTAGTTACTGGCAGATGCTGTAGAGTCAAATCTGACGTGGATTAGTGGACTGAGACAACTAGACCAATGAAGAATGAAGACTTTTTTGATGTGGACAGAGGAGGAATGACTTCAGTAGCCTTTAGACATTATTTTGGGCCAATTGAACATTAGGGTTGCCATCAAACATATATATACTTTCTAGATTAGAACTGGCAGCCACCTTTTGTTATTTTCTGGGCAGAATACAAGAGTGAATAGGTGACATTCTTATTCCTTTTGTGTTCTCATTTTCATTATACATTGCTAAACATCTTTTCTAGTCAAGGTTAGTCAATGTTAAATTTCGTTAGATTGTGAGGAGATTATGTTAACTGTTCTTGATTTATTCATATATTTATTTGATTAGTGTGCTTTAATGTGTTAATATTGCTTTGTTGATTGGGTTAATTTCGACCGGTTAGATTGATTAACGAAGTAGTATTTTGTCAGTTAAGTTGTAGATCCGCGATTGTAATATGACAATTAGTGGTAACTTAGCTTAGTTCAGGTAAAGGGCCTCAACTATTGTTAAGGGAATCAAATAATCTAGTTTAAATGGATTGTGGCGTTCCGATTCTACTGGTTATGGTAAGATCTCTATAATTCTTAGTGCTACCGATATATTAAATCCTGCAATGCGTCCCGGGGGTTGTTTATTGTAAGGGAAGTAGTCTGCAAGGCGTCCCAGGGCTACCGAAATAGTAAGTAGAGATTAGTTACTGAGTGCGTCACCTGTAATTATAACTTGCCTATGTGAATAATTGATATTTATCTTTTGTTCCTGTGATCAATTCACAAAGTGATACCGAGACGACACCTTGACTAAGTCTTTATACTATTGATTTTCGTTTAATTATTTCTGCAATTTTTTTACTGCTTCGTTTTATTAGTTATCTCATTTATTTTCATTGCCCACAAATCAATTATGTTGTTTCATTTATTTTCTATTTTATGCATTTAGACAAAGCTTTACCGGTCTCAGTGGATACAACCCTACTTGCCACTGTTTACAAACATTATTTATTTGGGCTTGATAGTAGGAATTAAATTGCCGGATTCAACACCCATCACCCTAAAATTAAAGTGTGATGCCAATCATGTAGGCAAGTTAATTAGTTTTCAACAAGGGTGGAAGGCTTTGTAATTTGTTTAGCTTTATTTGCTGCTTCACTCATTAATTATATATTTGTGTGTGATAATTTACTTTTGAACTTATAACTCTAAATCTTGCGTGTGGTTATCTTAACGGTTTTCATATTTTTTTCATTATCCAAACATAGAAGGATCTTAAAACATTGTATTGATGTCGATGCCCCCTCTTTGAAGTCCATCTTGCTCTTTTATAGTCCTTTGCTTACAACATGTGCGGTGTGCCTCCATTTTCTCTATTTTCTATGCAAATGCCACTCCATATCTTGTAACCACTTCTCTCAAGTTCTCTATGTAACCACTTGTATTAGATCTTCAAACTATGTAACTTTCCAAGTCTAACCACCACGTAACTTTATGCCATATAATTGCTTGCATTAGTGGCTGTACACCATAAAGCCACATGTTTATCTCAGTAGCACTACCTACTCAGTGGCTTAACACCACTCAACGGTGTCTCTCAACATGGAACAAGCTAATCCACTCGGTGGCACTTCTCGACACGAGGCAAGATCCACCACTTTACGGCACCACTCGATGACTGATGCCACATGTACTTTATTTATTTATTTTTTAGGTAACACAGGTTTATAACTTTTTAAATATAAATAATGACAAGCTAATTTTAAAGTCCTTAAATTTAGATAGATCATGCAAATATGTTATTTTTGAAAACTTAATAGATAGTCAGAGCATTATATTTATTAATGAGACGAATAGAGAAAAGATTTTTTTTTGGAAAGTCGTTATCCTTGATGAAAAGAATAAAAATCTTAAAACCTGTAAATGAAAAAGGACATTGTCACGACCCATTCCCGGGACCATGACCGGCGTACGAGGTGAACCGTCTATGGGAGCCCGGCACATCCCGCACAAGCCTCCATATTACAAAACTTCTACCCAAATATCATATTTAAATAAATATGAAAATCAAATAAAAGTATAATCTTTGTTTATTAAAAACAAAACATATATAATATTAAGTGCGAAAATTATTTCAAATTAAATCATTTAAAATGTCAGAAACAATAATAGAAACATAAACACATCCCACAGGAACCCGGTGTGGAGCATCTAACAAATCATACAAATGGGTCTGGTCAAAAGGGCATTGACCACAACATCATAATCCCCCACTGAGCATCAAAAGCCAAAGAACATAATTTACCAGAGTCATCTGCAAGATGATAATAACAGGGACAAAACAACACAAAGAAAAAGGGTTAAACCCTGTGAGTGAGAGACAACACTCCAGATCGCCTCATACGTGCCTCACAAAGATTGGTGTGAAAACCATTTGAAAACTAACACATGCGGTATACGACAGGTACACATATGTATACACTATATACATAGTATGGTTTCCCCGAAAATATTTCGAAAACGTTTGCAACCAAAGCAAACAGCATGCACGAAATGCTTCTGGAACTAAACCAGAATCTTTAAAGAATCTTTGTCAACCTTATTAAAGTTGTCATGCTTTCCAAAATCAAAGAAAAACCTTTTAAAAACCGTTTTATCTTATCGGAGCTTCAAAATAAAACCCTTTTAGGTTGTACTAAATATTTCAGAAATCCAAAACCTTTTTTACCGAAAACTCTTATCAGAGTTCAAAACTTCGTTACTTAGGAATTATTTTTTAGAATATTTTCAAAATAACTAAAACTCAAATAGTTTAAAACCCAAGTAAGATTCTTTCGAAAACATTTTGCTTTAACAAAGGTTTCAAACAAAACATCTTAAAATACTTCAAAACTTCCAAAAACCCTTTTCTTTCAAAGCTGCTACCAAACTGTTTCAAAAACAGAACTCAAAACCTTTATAGTTTTTTTCTCAACCTCTCATAATCAAAAATTTTCCTTAATAGGCATCATAATACCAATGATATTATCTTCAAAATCATTTCTTATCGGTGTGGGATTTGCCTATACTCAACCTGCAGATGTGGGATTTGCTTAAACTCAAGGACTTCATCTCAACTCATGAGGTTTGCCCCACCATCGTCACTAGTTGAGGTTTGTCCTACCACCGTTAAAAATCAAAATGTATTTCATAAATACCGAAGTCAAAACATATATCACGGATAGGGACCATAAACAAAGTGTGGCGAGATCTGAGTCACTCCACCACCGTATAATGATTGTGGACTCTGCCACTAATCCATATCCAACAATGTGTCTGATCAGGACAACATGGTTATCGCCTGCCCCGATAGCTAGGCCATAATATGCATTGGTATACCAAAGGCTACGTACCCCGTAGCATAGGTGTCCCGTCTCCAAAACATTATACATAGTATATTTAAATCTAAAACATAACG
>CAODLS010832142.1:0-16969 GCA_948243855.1 Flueggea neowawraea | reverse complement strand
CATTGACAGGCAAAACTACATGGAAGCCTTGGAAATAAATGACAATGAGGAAAATCAGAACTCTGGCAACCAAATTGGTAACATCGGGAAGATTCTGCCGATAAAAAGCCTCCCGTAGAGCTCGAAATATGGCCGTCCTTGCGATAAGAAATTGGAAGAAAGCGATGACAGCACCTTCAAATTCAGCACCCTTGCCACTATTGATAGTCGTGGTTGTTGAATATTTTTGATGTGGGACTAAAGAAACTTTTATTATCTGAAGTAACAACAATACAATTTTTTACTACTCACCCACACACTCACTATTCTCTCGGTGGACACCTCACACACTCACTAACTCTACGCTCAATTTCTCTGTACTGCATTCTATTTCTATGTTTCTCGGCCACCTACACAAATGTTTCCAAGCTCTATTTATAACTTCAGAACCGACTCTATAAACCGACTATACTACGTTGGCTTCGTTTCTTTTAATTATTTCTCTAGTTTTCTAGATTTTTCTTACTCAAATATCTAACATAGATTTTAGATTTCTCCAGAGAGATCACTCTAGAGATTTCTTGATGCTATAACTTAATTAATCATTCTAGATGATTCTAGATAATTGGAGAGTGCAGGAGGTGATTCTCAACATTCCTGATAATTGTGAATTTTTCATTTATTTTGTTGGTGTTTAATGTATGCTAATGTTTTCTTTTGTAAGTATTTATGTGGGAATTAGTGGGTTGTAGGAGTTATTTATAATTAATGCATGTTTTTATGTGTGTTTTTAAGTTTCAATTAATTTTTAAATAAATTTAATGATATTTTTAATTGTAATTTTTAATGGGTCAAGAAGTAGATTTTGGTTGTTACTTATGTACTGAATGATATTTAGTGTAGGTGGCAACTTTTAAAAGTGGCAATTAAAAATGACATTGATGTGCATAACTCTTATCTCAACTGAGACAAATGCCTCAACCAGGATAAAAAGAAGGTTGGATGCAGTGTCTCAACTGAGACATTCGTCTCAACTAAGAGAAACTGAGCAACGGTTTTTGCTTGGAGGAATTGAAGGGTAACTCATTTGTAATCTATCTAAGGTGCACTAAAACTCATTCAATGTGACAATTTAAGATGACACCTTGGAAGAAGGCTATAAAAGCCCCTTTCTTGGGAGGAAATGGATACCACACACTACAACATACACAACCACATACATTACTAGTCACAATAAAATATCATTTCCATTCATTTTGAAGAAGAGAAATAGTAAAGTCTTGAAGCCAAGATCGAGGAGAAGAGTTCCAGAGACGGCAAAGAGTTATTCTTTCTCCTATCTAGTTCTTGTTTATTTTGATGGAATTGATGATTGTTGTTATTTTGTTTTATTTTATTTCTATGGATAGCTAAATATTATGTAGGAATTAACTCTTGAAGCATTCCTTTAAGGTTTATCTTTGGGTTAAATAAAATCTATGCAGTGTTTATTGCATTTCATTATTCTAATTACAATTGAGATATTGAATTAGATTATGTGTATTATGTGTGTTATGTGTGCAATGAGAGTTGTAACATAATAGACCTATAAACATCGGGTTAGTTAAGAATCATTGAGAGATCGTGATGATTAACTAATTGCTCGAATAATTGTTTAATACGTCAATGGGTATAACTTGAATTGAAATTGGTAATTGAGAGATTAGAATTTCACTCTTGTTATCTAATTTGATAGTTAGTTATTGCTTGAGAGAGGATAACGAAAATTATTGGATATCTAGAGCCTTAGTATCAATAAACCCAAAAGAAAAACTAAAAGGGAATGTGGATAGTGTTGATTCCTAGGTTGTAACATTGATTATTTGTTAAAATCATTAGTTGAATTTTAGTTTATTTTGTTTTGTTTTCTTTATTTTATTAATCTCTCACTTTGATTCTCTCAAATAAACTCAAACTAAATTGATAAGTGGATAAATCCTTAGTCCTCGTGATAACGATGTTTTAATACTTGACAACTGTGCACTTGCGGCTCAACAAGTTTTTGGCGCTGTTGCCGGGGACTATAAGATTTAACATTTGTATTGATTTAGTTAGGCTTGATTTGAGAATTTTATTTATTTTTTGTTACATTTCTCGTATATTGTGATTGTTCAGGTGTATGCCAAAAAGGAGAACAAAGAAATCTCAAGCACCTTTGGTAGCATACATTCTAGAGATTACAAGACACAAGAGGGATTTGAGGTGCGAAAGAATGGCAAAGGAAGAAGCCAATGCAGTGGCCCCACAAAAGGCCCTTATGGAGTATGTGAGGTCGGGTTTCAATGCCAATCAACAAGGAGTCACTCGACCACCGGTAAATGCCAACAACTTTGAGATCAAGCCAGCATTGTTGCAAATGATTCAATCAAGTGTGCAATTCTATGGCTTAGAAAATGAAGATCCCAACGCTCACATTACTAACTTCTTGGAGATTTGTGACACTTTCAAATACAATGGGGTGTTTGATGATGCTATAAGGTTCCATTTATTCCCCTTCACTCTCAAAGACCGAGCTAAGGCATGGTTGAATTCATTGGCTCCGGGTTCAATCAACACATGGGATCAATTGGCACAGCTTTCTTAGCCAAGTATTTCCATTTGGCTAAAACGGCGAGGATTATTAAAGAGATCACTACTTTCCAACAATCTGAAGGAGAGTCCTTGTATGCAGCTTGGGAGCGGTTTAGGGAGTTGCAAAGGAGTTGCCCACACCATAATTTGCCAAAGGAGTTCTTGTTGCAAACTTTTTACAATGGAGTCAATCCTACGACAAGAGGCACCATTTATGCTACTGCGGGTGGATCTTTGATGAGAAAAACAGTAGAAGCTGCTTATGATCTTCTCGAAGAGATGGCAACCAATAATTCTTTATGGGCAATGGAGAGGGTTAAAGCACCAATTAGAGAACAAAAGGGAGTGTTAGCTCTAGATCCAATGATCACTTTGCAAGCGAAAGTGGCTAAGTTGTCTAATTAATTAAGCGATATGAGAATGAGTTCTTCAAGTCAAGTAGTTGTTATTCAAACTCCTTGTGAACTTTGTGGGCAAGTTGGCCATTTTTCTGTTAATTGTTTTATAGGAGGAGGAGCAGTTGAGGAGCAAGTAAAGTTTGTGGGAGCACAATATGGAAGAGGTGGTAATAACCCCTATTCGAACACTTACAATCTGGGGTGGCATAATCATCCCAACTTTTCTTGGTCCAACAATGGAGGAAATGTGCCACTACAACAAAGGTCACCGGGCTTTCAACAATCTATCCCACAAGATAGGTCCTCTTCCCTTGAGTCTAAAATGGACAAGTTCATTCACATTATTAGGAGTAAGTTGTCTAGCCAAGAGGAAGCACAAAAGAGGATGGAGGCAAAATTTGATCAAATACCCAAGAACCACTCTTCATCCATCCACAACTTGGAGGCGCAAGTAGGCCAACTAGCCAATTTTCTCGCCACTAGAAATTTTGGGAGTTTTCCAAGCAATACCGAATCCAATCCAAGGGAGTAATTGAAGGCAATCACTATAAGGAGTGGATAAGAAGTAGGTTATCTTATTCCAACAAAGGAAGGCAAAGAAGGAGACCACTAAGAAAAGACAAGTAAAGAACATGTTCAACCTTCCAATTATGTCCCTAAGGTGCCTTTTCCTCAAAGGTTGTAGAAAAATCAACTTGATGCTAAATTTGCCAAGTTTTTAGAGAAGTTGAAGAAATTGCAAATCAACCTTTCTTTGGTGGAGGAGTTGGAGAACATACCCAAGTACGCAAAATTGTTGAAGGACATCTTCAAATAAAAGGACTTGGGATGACAACCAAACAATATCCTTGATAGAAAATTACAGTTCCATTATCTCTAGCAAAATGCTACTAAAGTTACAAGATCCAGGGAGTTTCATTATTTCTTGTGTTGTTGGGAATTTGGAATTTGCTAAATGTTTGTGCAATTTAGGAGCAAGTATTAACCTCATGCCTGTGTCTTTTTTCTAGAAGTTAGGATTGTGAGAAGTAAAGCCAAGTTCTATGGTGTTACAATTGGTGGATCAGTCAATCAAGAGGCCTTATGGGAAGATAGAGGACATTCTAGTGAAGGTGGATAAATTCATCATTCTGGTGGATTTTGTGGTGCTAGACTATGAAGAAGACAAAGATGTCCCTTAATCTTTAGACGCCCATTCTTGAACACCGTGAGAGCATTGATGGATGTGAATGAGGGGAAGCTTACTCTGAGGATAGGAGATGAGCAAGTGGAATTTCATATGATCAAATCCATGAAAAATCCTATAGAGGAAGAGCATTGTATGAGAATTGATGTGGTGTAGGATTGTGAGTTTGAGGAAGAGAATAAAAAGTAAGAATCAATTTTTGTTAGTATTGGAGAGCAAAAAGTGGTGGAAGATAAGCCCAAACCAAAGTTGCTAACAAGGATTGATGCTCTTGTGCCACCATCCATTGCCAAGCCACCAAAACTTGAGCTCAAGCCCTTCAATGGTTTGTTAGATGCGGGTTGAGTTGAGATATAAAAAAAAAAAGGTTCAAGCTAACAACCTTAAATTAGCATTTTTTTGTTTTGTTTTTTGAAATTAGTTTATTTGTGTTTTATTGTGATTTAATTTGTGTGTTCATGGTTACAGCTTTAAAGTAGAAATTGAAAAAAAAATAGAAAAAAAAAAGAAAGAGAAGAATAATGCAGGGTCTCGGTTGAGACGATTGTCTCAGTCGAGAAATTGCCTTCAAAAGCCCAACAAGTTGAGACCAACCTCACGACCGAGAGCCCCAATTTTTCTTCCCTCTCTGTCACGTTTGAGACAAACTTCACACATGAGACGTCTATTAAGTTTAATAGGTTGGTTTTCTTGGTTTGATTTTTTTTGTTCTGTTCGGTTTGCAAGGCTTGGTTTTCATGGTTTCCTTTCCCTGTCTTTCTGGTTTGATTTTCTATTTTGTTTGGGTCAATTGGTTCAGTTTTCTCTCCTAGGGTTTAACCTGATTCATGTCATTCTCTTTCACGCCGAACCACCCACACGATTTTCTCTCCCTCTTATTCGATTTCATTTTTCTTCTTCTGCATTTTCCTAAAATTTCTCTCCTCTCCATCGATAACTCTCCTCTCCCTCAGGTCGTTCTTCTTCTTTTACTATTTTTGTTGTAGTTTAGGATTGGGTGTTATGATTTTACGTTGTCTGCTCCTTCCACTGCTTCAGTTAATTCGACTTTGCTGTGTGTTGTGGGTTCGGCAGGGTTGTTGCACATTTGTCTCGTTTTCTTTCTTTTCTGTTGTGGGTTTTCTTCTCTGTTGAGATTTAATTGCTATTCTTCACTGGTTCGAGTTTGAGTTCTCCTCTACTGCGTTTTGTGTTTCAGTACTTTATACAATTTTTTTCTGTTGCGGTTTGAGTTGTATTTCGTGTCTGTTGTGTTTCGGGTTCTATTCTTTATATTTGTTGTTGCTAGCTATGTTATCCAATTGAATTATATGCGTTTGAAATTTTCTTTAGGTTCCTTTTTCAATTTCTGCAGTTGCTTTTGCATATCTTTCATGTGTGGCATTTTTTTTAGTTGAGTCTTTATAACTCATTTGCTTGCTTAATCTTGCTAGATTAATTATATGGTTTAAACTTGCTGATCTATTGCATATTTCATGTGTTCAAGTTTCATTTTGAATTAAGTTTTAGTGGTTAATTTATTTCTTGTGATGCTTATTGTGATATTTCAAAATAATCTTGTGAGGTGTTCTATCTTGGTGTTAGTTTTTCAGCATGCTCAGGACAAAACATTAAAGCTCTCGACAAAAAAGAATGCTCAAATTCATCTCCATGAGTGAGGTTGAAGTGCCTTCACCACCGGATTTGCCACTTCACTAGAGAAGCTTCTTGACTCTTTTTCTTTCATTTGTTTCCATTTTGTGCCTCGTCTTGTGTTTTTGTTCTTGTAGGTTGTGTGTTTTATGCTTGTGTGATGGAGTCACATTGGGGGCAATGTGACACTTTAAGTGTGGGTGTCGGTGTGGGGGGGGAGGCTTTGAGTGTGCTTTTATTGGTTTTGTGTGCTTTTTTATTTTTTTTGTTCATGTTTGTCAATTTTCCCACATTTAGAACATTTGTCGATTTTCCCACATTTAGAGAAATTTTTTAATTTTTTTTCATGACACATTGATGCTTATATTTATTATCTCTTTATTTCTCATCTTTGTATGGTTCGGGTTTTTATGTATTTTGAGTTTAGAATTGAACAACCCTTGGTACTAGATCCAATGAAATAGCTTGAATTTCACATAATAACCTATGTAAGGATTTGAGCCTTTTAAATTTTGTTGTTGTGTGAATAATCACTTATGGTATAACACTACTAGAACTTGCTAGGAAGTACATTTTGAGACCGTATTTTAGAAATTAGGACACCAAGAGGATAAAAGACATTATTTATTAATCTTTTGTTTTAACCTTTTCATTGAATATCTTCCCATTTGTGTCAATCCATTGTTTACCCCTTTGAACTTTTAGCATTTTTATTGTTTTGAACCCATTAACCTATTCCTATTTTTGTTAAAGGGCCCCAATCTTTGCACCTTAAGTTGAGAGATTACTTAAGCTATACATTGCCAATATTGTTTTTAGTTGTCATGCTTTTTAATTTGACATGTCTTCAAATACAATTTCAAGTTTGTAATTTGGCTGCCCGTTGTGCTAAGAGAAAGTTATTTTGAATATTGCAAAAAAAGAGAGAAAAAAAAGGGAAAAGAAATAGAGAGAAACAAAATATTTGAATAAAGCATTTTTGGCAGCCTTGTTTTAGAGAGAGGAAAGACATGTTCTTTGTTATTTCAACAATAGGTGCTTGATTAATTGGCATGTATAGCTCTTCTCATTACTTCCTCTCAACTAATTAACTTTTGTGCTAGCCCCGTTACAAGCCCGTTCAAAGTCCTTTTTGATTGACATCTTGATTTCAATTTATAACAGTGGAGAATTGACTAACTATCAAGTGATGGAAAGATGTACCATAAGTGGATTGAGTGTAAACACTTAACCCCAAACATCTTGAGCATTTGAGTGACTTTCTCGATAGGTGTGGGGTGAGAGCTATTTCATTTGGGGGCAATACCACATTGGAGATTAGTCTTGTTTACATTGTCGCCTAGCCAAGCGCTAGTTGTGCTCATTTCTAAGTTCTTGATACATACCAACTTGGACCATGTTAAGTGTGGGGTGAAAGGGATAATGAATTTGGGTTTATTGGTGTTATGTTTCTAATTTCCTTTTTGCTTGGGACAAGCAAATCTTTAAGTGTGGGGAAGTTGATAATTGTGAATTTTTCATTTATTTTGTTGGTGTTTAATGTGTTTTAATGTTTTCTATTGTGAGTATTTATGTGAAAATTAGTAGGTTGTAGGAGTTATTTAGAATGAATGCATATTTTTATGTGTGTTTTTAAGTTTCAATTAATTTTTCAATGAGTTTAATGATATTTTTAATGGGTCAAGAAGTGAGTTTTGGTTGTTACTTATGTATTGAATGATATTTGGTGTAGGTGGCAACTCTTAAAAGTGACAATTAAAGATGTCATTGATGTGCACAACTATTATCTCAACTGAGACAAATGTCTCAACCAGGATAAAAAGAATGCTGGATGCAGTGTCTCGACTGAGACATTCGTCTCAACCGAGAGAAACTGAGCAACGGTTTTTGCTTGGAAGAGTTGAAGGGTAACTCATTTATAATCTATCTAAGGTGCACTAAAACTCATTCAATGTGAAAATTTAAGATGACACCTTGGAAGAAGGCTATAAAAGCCCCTTTCTTGGGAGGAAATGGATACCACACACTACAACATACACAACCACATACATTACTAGTCACAACACAACATCATTTCCATTCATTTTGAAGAAGAGCAAGAGTGAAGTCTTGAAGCAAAGATCGAGGAGAAGAGTTCAAGCGACGCAAAGAGTTCTTCTTTCTCCTATCTAGTTCTTGTTTATTTTGATGGAATTGATGATTGTTGTTATTTTGTTTTATTTTATTTCTATGGATAGCTAAATATTATGTAGGAATTAACTCTTGACGCATTCCTTTAAGTTTTATCTTTTGGGTTAAATAAAATCTATGAGGTGTTTATTGTATTTCATTGTTCTAATTACAATTGAGGGATTGACTTAGATTATGTGTGTTATGTGTGCAATGAGAGTTGTAGCATAATAGACCTATATACATCGGGTTAGTTAAGAATCATTAAGAGATCGTGAGGATTAACTAATTGCTCAAATGATTGTTTAATGCATCTATTGGTATAACTTGAATTGAAATTGGTAATTGAGAGATTAGAATTTCACTCTTGTTATCTAATTTGATAGTTAGTTATTGCTTGAGAGAGGATAACGAAAATTATTGGCTATCTAGAGCCTTAGTATCAATAAACCCAAAAGAAAAACTAAAAGGGAATGTAGATAGTGTTGATTCCTAGGTTGAAACATTGATTATTTGTTAAAATCATTAGTTGAATTTTAGTTTATTTTATTTTGTTTTCTTTATTTTATTAATCTCTCACTTTGATTCTCTCAAACAAACTCAAACTAAATTGATAAGTGGATAAATCTATAGTCCTTGTGGGAACGATATTGTACTACTTGACAACTGTGCACTTGCGGCTCAACACCTCCTCACCAACTCCTCTCTCAACTTTACGTTATTCCTATTTTGTCTTTTAATTCCACGAATGATCTTTCAGTAAGACTCTCCATATTCTTGTATATGATCTAGTCTTCCTTTTTCTTTTTCCCTGTTGTCTTCATTGAACTACTTGACTTCTAAAATAACTCCAGAGATTCATGTTTTTCTTCCTCATTATCTTGATGCTGTAAAGATTCATACTCTCCATTTTCTCTTAGTTTTATATCGTCTTCAATCTTCTCTTTTTGCTTGATATTTGACTCATTAGTGTTTGACGATTTTAAGTTGTCGACGATCACAGTAACTTCTTGGTTTGTCCCTTGGTTGGAGTTGACTGCCTCTTCATTTTTGTCCCCGTTGAACTCGTCTTTATGAGTTGCTGCAACTTCAAAATCCCATTCTTCCTGACTATCATTTAGCTTGGTTCTGGAAACATTCTCCTCTGTCACAACTTCAAAATTACCCCACTCATCTCCACTATCATACTCATCCTTTATGATGCATGTAAGTGACATCTCACTCACAAGAGCTTCCATAGTTGTTAATGCTTGAAAATCTCATTGTTCTTTGCTTTCATCTTGTAAACGAGTGGAAATCATAACATTTCCTTCAGCTTTTCGATGCCAACAATCTCGAGCATAGTGACCTTTCTCGCCAAAAATGAAGCACTCATTTCATTCTGTTCAACGATTATAACTTCCATAGTTGCTATGCACTCCCCCTAATTGGTATTTCCTTTGTTGACCTTGCGGCCTTTCTTTCGCACTGTAACCTGCTCTATTCTTGAAAAATTTCTTTCCTTCCATTACCAAATAATGCCTCCTCATTATTTTCTTTAATAGAGACTTCTGCCATTTGTTTTAAAAGAGCTTCTTGACTTACTAGGATGTTCATTTAGAGAAGGTTGAATTGGCCAACCTTGTATTTATGTGATAAATCCTTTATATTCTGGCTTAATACCATTGCAAATAATTCTTCTCATCCTAGCTTCACCAATTTTAGATTCAGGATTTAATTGTTCGATTTTACGGCAAAAGTTTCTAACCTTTTGAAAGTGTTTATTAATAGACAGTGTACCTTGTGTTGCATTCATCAACTCCCCTTTGAGAAGCTGGAGGCGAGCATTATTTTTTTTTTTGAAAATAAAGCAGCTAATGCATCCCATGCTTCCTTTGGTGTCTCTAAAGCTTCAATTCATGAAAGCAAATTTTTGCTAGTTGTACTTTGTATCACATACAAAGCCTTGCTAGCTTTGATATTCCACTTCTTAATTGCTTGAGCATTCTCTGTCGGTGGTAAGGCATCTTCAATGTCAACTATGTCCCACAAATCCTGGCTTTTGAGACACAACTTGATACAGGTTCGCCAATCTCGATAGATGTCTTCGTTGAGCTTCTCTACACTCCCAGGAGTACTGATCAGGTCTGCCATAGTGACTTGGTTAATAAGCTTCTACCAAGTAAGCTTGGTCCTGGATACAAGCTCCACAATCCTAGATTGTGCACGAACAAAGTCTTCTATAAAGACTTTCCTCACCGATCCCGAATCGGCTACAAATTTTTGGCAGCACCATAGTATTATTTTCGCGAACCTCCATGGTCCCATACCACATTGTTGGAATTCGTAACTAGTATTATGACATTCATACGAATATAACACAGTGGACATAACAAAAATTTTAACCTAAAATTCCACCAAGGATCCATACACATCAACATACATGATTAGCGTTAGCAGTTCTACCTTAGATCAAAAACTCGAATGTTTGATTGAATGGAGTGTTGGTGTTGCTTTTAGTATCCACACAAACGAAACCTTTTGGATTGGAGGAGTGTACTAGCACTTAGAATCTCTATTCTAATTCTCACAAATAATTTTCCCTCTTTTATTTGTAACACTCACAAATTCGACTTTGCCACGAAAAATATGACAAGGGTGTTCTTCTATTTATAAGCTCATAAAAACCCTAATGAGGCCAAATTCCCTTTCTTGTCCCACAAGAATAGGAGCTCCTAATTAGTCATGGACTCCTAATTAGTCATGCACTCTTATTTAGCCGAATTGTATCCTTGTCATACAAGAATAAAGATTCCTATAAAATAAGAAGTGTGTGTGCCAAATTTTTCAAGGCCTATTAATGGTTATTGGGCTTTTAATTACATGATATATTATCATTAAATAAATTACTCTATTATTAATATGCATGGGCCGAATTTCATGCCATACATAATAACATGCCAAAACATGTTTCACTTAATAATAAGCCATTTATGTTAAAAGCCCATTACATTAATGGATAATATCTCATATAATATTTAAGATATAAATCATAAATCTTGAATTATTATTAATTAATCAAATTAATTATCTTAATAATTCAATTACTAAAAGAGAGAATATTTGGAAGTCAATTCAATCCATTCTAGTGTGTGGCTCAATATGTAATATCCCGCCTGTTTTAGCTATGTTTTCTATAGCGATTGGACTTTTGATTGATGATCTTTGATGCTCTATGAGGATGAGCATGTGTGGGTTGGTGTTGTAGAACCTTGTTAATAGCGAGTTTTGAGAGTGGATAACTCGAGTTAAAGAAAGATGTAACTCGAGTTGTGTGACCCCTATCCAACTCGAGTTATCCGGCATGTAACTCGAGCTAGGCGAGGTCCATATAACTCGAGTTAATCCTTGTGTAACTCGAGTTATCTGTGCAAAAGTGAAACGACGCATTTCGGTGTTCTTCGTCTTTAAAGACCCCAACCTACCCGAAATTGGTCATTTAAGCCACTTCACTTCTCTCAGATGCTCTCAAACTCTTTCAAGTTGTACCTTAACACTTCCTTTGGGTTTCTTGAGGTAAGATTGAGTTTCTAATCCTTTCTTTCCTCATGTTTCTTGCAAGATTGTGCATACTAGGGTTTTGGAATAAAATGTGTTTGAATCAATTCGGTTTTGGGTGATTTTGAGTGTTTCCGAGTTGTTTTTATGTATTTGGTTATAGATTCATGTTCAGGAAGTTGATTAGAGTCAATGTATGTGATTGGGAATGATTTTTATCGGTTACATTGGGTGATAGGGTGAATTGGGCAATCTGGGTAAGTGACTTACTCGAGTAAGCATTTTGGCTAACTCGAGTAAGATAGGCCCGAATTTACTCGAGTTATCTTTTGGTTAACTCGAGTAATATAGGCCTGGACTTACTCGAGTTATCCTTTGGATAAATCGAGTAAACCAGACCACATATAACTCGAGTTAGCCTTTGACTGACTCGAGTAAACCGTAGTTCTGAGGGACCAAATCGTGACTTTTCGCATTAGGTGATTTCTGAGAGTCTGACGACTAATTTGGAGATTTTGACTGCTTTGAGGACTATTTGGTAATTTTTCAAGTCTTGGGGACTAAAACATAATTTTACATTGGTCGGGGACCAAACTGTAAGTTTACGTAGATTTTGAATTTTGTGTCGAAAGTGATGGATTCACTTTCGGATTATATTTTGAGCAACCTTGAGGGTCTACATTTGCATATGCATGTGCAGGCATTTTAGTACAGCTACAGTACCAATGTCCCAATCGTTATTATTTATGATACACTATTGTTTCTGATATTTTGTTTCAGCTTCTTACACTTGTCAGCGGGATCAACCACCTATCAGTGGTACCGGTTCTTAGAGCTTGGACATCCAGATGAGTGGATGGCAGCTTCAGACATACAGGCTGTGTCTCAAAACGGTTATAGTTTTTTATGTTTTTAACACATAAATGGAACCTGTAATATCCCTTCAGCTATATTTCCTATAGCGATGATCATTGATGCTCTGTCAGGATGAGCATGTATTGGTTGCGGTTGTTGAATATTGGGAGTAGCGAGTTTTGAGAGTGAATAACTCGAGTTAGTGAGAGAGATAACTCGAGTTGTGTGACCCCTCTACAACTCGAGTTCTCTAGAACTACAACTCGAGTAAGTCGAGGTCCATATAACTTAAGTTAACCCTTGAATAACTCGAGTTATCTATGTAGAAGTGGAACAATGCATTTCGGTGTTCTTCATCTTTAAGAAGCCCAACCTACCTGAATCCGATCATTTACTCCACTTCTCTCCGTCCAGAAGCTCTCAAACTCTCTCAAGTTGTTCTTTAGCACTTCCTTTGGGTCTCTTAAGGTAAGATTGAGTTTCTAACCCTTTCTTTCCTCATGATTTCTGCAATATTGTGCATATTAGGGTTTTAGAATAAAATGGGTATGAATCACTTTAGTTTTGGGCAATTTCGGGTGATTCCGAGTTGTTTGGCTGGGTTAGACTGTGGATTCGTGAGTAGGAAGTTTATTAGAGTCAATGTATGCATTTTGTAGTGATTTTCATCGATTGTTTTGAGTGATTGATCGAATTGCATAGTCTTGATAAGTGACTTACTCGAGTAAGTGTTTTGCTCAACTCGAGTAAGTTAATCTAGGACTTACTCGAATTATCGATCGACTAACTCGAGTAAAACAACCCAGGATTTACTCGAGTTATTTCATGACTAACTCGAGTAAAAACCATTATCAACTCGAGTTAGCCTCTGACTAACTCGAATAATCCGTGGTTCTGAGGGACCAAATCATGACGTTTCGTAAATCACGATTTCTGAGAGTTTGGGATAGAATTTGGGGATTCTGACTTATGGATGGTTAGTCTGTAACCCCAGCAATCATTGGGGACTGTTTTGTTATTTGTCGGGTCTCGAGGACTAAAACATAATTTTACACTGATCAGGGACCAAACTGTAATTTTACGTATACGGTATATTTTGGGTCGAGGATGATGGATTCACTCCCGACGTATATTTCCAGCGACTTCGTAGGTCAGCATCTGCATTTTCATACCATGCATAGGTACATCCACAGTACCACATTTTGATATCTGTTATATCTATGTTTGTGCAGCTCCGTGTGCCTGCTAGCAGGAGCAGCCACCCACGAGTGGTGTTTGACTGGATCCGCAGCTTTGGATACCAGGTGAGTGAAATGGCAGCTTCAGACACATAGGCTGTGTCTTTCAAAATTGAGTATATTATTTTGATATGTCGGGCTTTGACATGAAATTTGGACTAATAATTATTGAGTTAATTAATAATCTGGATATGTAATTATTATTAACCAACTTTTTGATATGGAAAATAAAGTATATATAATGGCATATATATATATACAAGAATATTTTATAAATGATGGAATAATGGATAATATGTTGCATTAATTGTTGTGAAATACTATGTATGTATCACACTGATATGGGGACACCCTACTACGGAGTATGTAGTCTTTGGTAGACCATTGTATGTTTATGGCCCTAGTCACAAGGGTTTGGGGTGACCGTATACGCGTTTATTGAGCAATCAGGTGGCGGAGTCCACACTGATAATACTTTGTTCTGGTCTCGTACTATGAATGCACATATATATATATATATATATATATATTGTCTGAATGCATGTTGTATGTTATGATGCGAACGCTTTGGTAAAACGAATTTCGGAAAAATATACTATGTATATAGCGTGTATATTATACGGTATATATATGCGTGCGGTATTTTTTTAAAAGGATTTTCAAACGAGTATTGTGAGGCACCATTGAGGCGATCTGGAGTGCCGTTTCCGCACTAGGGAATCTTACCCCTTTTTTTCTTTTGTTGTCCATGTTATACCTCTTTTACATGTGATATTTTGGGACGCACAACATCTGACTCGTACCTCGACCTAGTGAGGCGTTTCTTCACTATAGTGAGTGCCCTCGTCCGGACTCTACTATGCTATGTCATTACAGCTCCACATCGGGTTACTGTTGGGATACTGGGCTTCACTTTTGTATTTTGGGGTTTACTTTGATGATTTCATTTTGTTGATATTTTGATATATTGTATATATATATATATATATGATTTCATCTATAAATGTTTTTTTATAAATATTTTAAATAAATATTTGGATAAGTCGGGTAGTATATCTAATCACAGCGGCTTGTGCGGGATGGATTGAGCTCCCACAGATGGTCCGCCTCGTACGCCGGCCACGGGCCTGACTATGGGTCGTGACAGAACCTGACTAATCTAAGGATTTGGTTAATTGAATAATTGGATTATGTAAATAAATATTCACTTCCTTGTTTTTGAAAAGATTTACATACATATATTTATATATATGTTTTCTATTGTTTTTGATGTTGAGTGCATGCTCTGCTTTTGGATAATGGTTTTTCATTAGGGGACACCTTCGCTACGGGGTTCGTAGCCTTTTGTATACCAAAGTATGATATGACTCAGCTATCGGGGTTGAAGATAGCCATGTGCTCCGACCCGACACATGATTTGGGTAACATTCCATCCGTTTCGGCTAGAATTCCATTAGATTTTTGACCAAGTCCTATTGATCTTGAAGATAATCAGACACATTTGTCGAAGATTAGGTGTTATCGAACCTCAAGGGAAGTTCAATGCACATGAGGAAGCATGAAATGTCGAATATGTGACTAGAGAATGAACAACGTACGTAGTACATTTAGTAATACGTACATTATCTGGAAAGCTAGCTTAACATACGTTGTATTCATATGACATACGTTATCTGGGCTGAGGATGATCAACGTACGTTGTCTAGGAACAACGTACGTCGAGGTCTGTTTTCTTCGAAACCTGTAGCTACTGCATGCATCATAACGTACGTTGTGAGGCACAATGTACGTTCGTACATTGTGCATCACCATAATTTACGTTGTCACTGAGCAGGACGTACGTTGCCTTTGATCTGCAGTGCTTAAAAGCCCCAAAACCCGTCATTTCGTTATTTTCTCTCAAAACTCTCTCAACTTGGCTGGAATTCTCGCACATTGCTTCCCCAATGTTCCTAAACAACTTCTGAGGTTAGATTAACATGCTTTCTTCGTTTATAACTCCATTTTATGCATTGATTCACACATGCAAATTCTTGGATGAATCATTCTAAAATTTATATTTCTGATGTTTCTGATTTAATGCATGTTAATGAATGTTAGAATAGGTTAGAGGGGACTTGTAGAAACATGATTTAAGTCTTGAATCAACTGATTTGGTGAATTTTTGGGAGAAAGAGGGTTAGGTACGGGTTTTGCTAAATTGAGGATAATATGTTGTTTGTTCGTCAATTCTGAGATTATATTCGTTTTCAGGAGATGAAATTGAGTTGGAATGTCGGTCTGGTTTTATCGGGAATCAAGCGGAACAAAATTTTGGCGTTTTCGCAAATATTTTTCCCACCACAGTAGAGTTGGGTGTTTTTGCAAATATTTTTTGTCGTAGGTAGATTTGTAAATTTTAGAGAGTTAAGGGATAGATTGTGAATATTGGAGTTATAGGGATTGACTCGTAATTTTACGAGTCAGAATTTAATTCGCGATTTCTGAGAGTTCGGGATAGAATTTGGGAATTCTGATTTATGAAATACGAGTTGGTAATCCTAGGGTACCTCGGACAGGTTTCATAAATTCTCGAGACTCGGGGACTAAAACGTAATTTTATGCTGGTCGGGGACCAATCTATAAATTTACATGGTTATTGAATTTTGGGTCGAAAGTGACGAATTCACTTTCGGATTATATTTTGGGCAACTTTGAGGGTCTACACTTGCATTTGCATATCATGCATTTGGTATTTGCCATAGTACCACATTTTGATATTTGTCTGATTATGTCTGTACAACTCATTGTGGTTGTCAACACGAGCAGCTACCAACCAGTGGAGATCGAATGGTGGATTTTCGATTGGACTCTTAGGTGAGAGAATAACAGCTTTAAACATATAGGTTGTGTCTTTTGAAAACCATTATGTGTTTGCTATGTTCGGCTTATATATATATATGAAATCTGATTTAATAATAGTTTGGTTATTTAATAATCTGACTTATGTGATTATTAAAATTTGAATTTGGTTTAATATCTGTTGTATGTATATATATATATATATAATTATTTGTATATTTGGATTACGAGACACCTAGCTACGAGGCAACTTAGCCTTTGGTATACCAATGCCCTGAGAAGGCCCCGTTACCAGGTAATATGGTAGCCGTGCGTCCGGCCAGACCATGTGTTCTGTTTGATCTGATGGTATACCAATGCCCTGAGAAGGCCACATTTTGTATTTTGAGATAAATATTTACTTACCTTTACCTAATATGTTTTACACACTTATGTAATATTTATTTTAATATTATTCATATGAGTTATATATTTTCTTATAAAATGGTTTTATATTGTTTTAATAAAATTGGTTAATAACAAAT
>CAODLS010831936.1:0-12749 GCA_948243855.1 Flueggea neowawraea | reverse complement strand
TGGCAGTTACTTGGCTCCAGAATATTTTATGCATGGCAAAGTCAGTGACAAAGTTGATGTGTTTGCTTTTGGTGTTGTGCTCCTTGAGCTTCTTTCTGGGAGAATGCCAATTAACAGTGAAAGTCCCAAGGCCAGAGAGAGTCTTGTTATGTGGGTAAGGTTTTCTTTAGCTTGAATAGAACCTTTTGGAATTAAGCCGGTGAATCCAAAGTGTTGTTTGGATATATTTTGTGATTTTATGTCATAGGCCATTGAGCTTCTAGTTAGATATTGTATACTAATTTTCTTTTGGTTCATTTTCACAGCAAAGCGTAGCTTGTTCTTGTAGATTCAATCTATTTTTTATTAAGTTTTTTTGATTTTGGCATCCAGGCAAAGCCAATTTTGGAGAGAGGAGAACTTTCTGAATTGCTTGACACTCGTATGGGAAGTGAGTACAATAATGATGAGATTGAGAGAATGGTTTTAGCTGCAACCCTTTGCATCAGACGTTCTACCAAACTTAGACCCCAAATCAATCTGGTTCTAAAGCTTCTAAAAGGCAATGAGGAAGTAACAAATTGGGCAAGGAAAGAAGTTGAAGAATCTAAAGATTTCTATTCTACGGATGAAGAAGAAGCTTTTCCTACTGATTTCCAGTCTCATCTTAATCTTGCATTGTTAGATTCAGGGGATGATTCAGTTTCTGGTAGCAGTACTGGCCAAGTTGTCTCAATAGAGGACTACTTGCAAGGCAGGTGGAGCCGAACATCCAGCTTCGACTGATTATAGTTTCCGTGGAACGCAATTAACAAGTACCTGGAGGTCGTTCCCTGGTTGTCTTCTTTCTTTTCCATCTTTTGTGTATATACTCCCTGTGCTTGTCCAGTTTTCTTGTTTCTTGATTATCTTGTGTTCGTTGAATCACGCGGGCGGCGGGTCATGGAAGAGAGGTTGTCTGCAAGGGTTTTGCCCCCTCCTTGACTTAGAAGTTGTGTGTAGCCCCATAGTTTATGAGCTTTGTTTTGTTATTGTAATTCTTTGCATTTTAAGTATTGCATTGAGAAATTGGTTGAGAGCAAAATGCGTAGCACAAGGGATGGATTTTTCATGTAAATGAATGTTATTCCAGCAAGCTGTAGCTGAACATGAAATGCTATCTAATGAATCAACCAAACCCCTTGATGTTAACTTCTATAGTTTAATAATTGGGCAAGTGTCAAACTTGAAACACAAGTGTCAAACTTGAAAGACCAAACGGAATCTCGTTCTCATTTCTCATTTTTGGAAGGGAGAGTACTAAAGGCTAAAGCTCGAAGCTTGCACGCCGGTTGAAGAATATAATATAACATGCCAATTCGTGCTCTCGTATCTAAGAATATCTACATTTCACATAATGTAAAAAAATAAATTCATATCGGTCATATTGTAATTATGTACGCTATAATTGTATTATTATATCAGAAATTATCAACCCTTCAACACATCTTCGGGTTGTGGGGTTAAGGAGGAACTTGGAATGCAAGTGTGATTTCAATTTTTTTTTTTATAAAAAGATCTTAATTTCGTCTAATATTGGATGTCTTGATTGAGACAACGGTTTACAAACTATCATGCCAATTTACCAAAATACTACTAAAACATAGAAATTTTGCAATTTCTGAGTAGTTGAGACATAAAGAATTTGTTTTAATCAAGATACCAATACTTTTCCCTTAATTTCGTAGGCTTATCTTGACATGTTAGCTCTCCAATAAAACAAACGATATCTATCAACAAATAACAGAGGGACCAATTCTTTTTACTAATTTGATGGCACATTAAAGGTCGAAGATGTTCATGTGCTGGAGATTCAAAAGTAATTATCCTATTTCTTTTATGGTGCAAAATGACCCGAAAATTTTAAGCAAGTGAGATTCAAGATTACTGAACCGAGGCTTACACAAGCTACCGAGACGATCGATGAGTGTTATCACACTTACAATAGAGCAAAGGCCAAAGGCGTCATGCTTGTTTTCATCGAGATGAGTCTGACAAGAAGCATCATGCCTCCGTCCAAATAGAAATAGAGGTGTATATTTCAGCTTCAATTGTCAAAGATCTAACTGTATTACCATTTCCCACTGATTATGAATCATAGCTCAATTGCTATAGAAAGTCCGTACAAACCAATATAATGTCAGGCTTCCTGCAGAAGCACACAACTAAAACCACTAACAAAATTCTGAAAATTTTCAAAAATTCATCTCCTAACCATTAATAAAGAGAGAAACTTTTCCCAACTCAGAAAGACAGTGTCCTAACTTCTTCTAAATATAAAGCAAAAATGGAGGAAATTTGAATATCACAAATGATCACCATCAATATCAGCGTGACTGCAATAACACTCATCTTCTGATCTTACCAAAACCATAATTGTTGGTAATGCTTAAACCCACATTGCAGCTCAGCAATGTTGGTCAACATCAGCATCTGATGACTTTTAGACCCTTTCTTGTATAATGCAGTTTCTGTTCCACCAAGTAAACCCACCAAAAAGAAATAATCCAATGCAATTTGACAGGAACCATTGCTTTAATCTGTTGAGGTCAATGAACGAATCTTGTTAGACCACCAAGTTCTGTGTGTTCAAACATACTGTGCTTGGTGATGTCTGAATTAGGCACATCTCCATCAATGAAAGAACCAGCAAATAGTGCAATCAAAACATGGTAAAATTTGTAATCCTGAATGATTGAAAACCACAGAATTGCACTTTCATCAGCAATGATACTAATTCTTGCTAGTAATAATTCAATATACCATGTCACATCTCGGATTTCTTTACTCATCATTGCCACTGATCTCAAAGACTGAACTTGTGATCCCAGGTGAAGCAATGAAAGAACCTCTAAAGAAATATGTTGAAGGCCTCTGCGTGTTTCTACACACTCTGAGCTTGTTCGCTGCAGTAAGAATACGTTTCCCAACTGTAGTTTTTGTTCTAAGCTCATTTCCCGAACTTCTACGAATAAGATTATTTGGCTGTAAAGAATGCGATGTCTTTGTGGGTGTTCTAACTGCAAATTGAGGGGGGCGACAAATTTGAAGTTCTGAGACATTGCCATCGTTTTTCCCTTCCAATTGCAACTCGAGCTGACTTTCAATGGCTACAGAATTAGTAGTGAAGCTTCCAACTCCATGTCCTAAGAATTCATCTACTTGTCTCTTTTTCTCCCTTTTTTCTTCAAACATGGAAAAGTATCCAGAACTAGTTCTGGCTTGACTAGCAACCTTTTTGACCATTTCTTATAATCCGATACCACATAATTTGTATCAGTGTTTCCGGCAGTTGAATCACCCATATGGCGATCATCAGAAATATGAGCATCACAATCAGTTGCAATCTGTTTTTCTAAACTACTTTAAGGGCTAATTTCCACATGAAGAAACCATGGTTCCTGGAGACCTTGGAAAGCATATCTTATCAGCAGTGATTCTTGCAGGCAGTAGAAACAGCCCTTTCACTTTACCTGCTAAAACAAGATATCAACCATGAACCCATAAACAACAAAAGGAAAAACAACAATGAAAGAAATCAGAGAAAAGGAAACATTGCTAATTACTAATACCATTACTTTACAGGCTTTAACCTCTCCCAATTTCGGGAAACAACTGAAGTGCGTTCTCTCAAATTCCCCTGCAAAAATGAAAAAAGAGAATCTACCAAATCTTATTTCCCATGAAGTAAAGGGAAAAAAATGCATAGCGCCATGAAATATATCAAACAGTGTCACAGCACCACCGTTACTAACGACCCCCTGCCTTGAACAACTAATTCGGTAACAAGAAACAATCTCGTAATTTGCAGAGAACCCACACTTAAAAGTGTAGAAATTAGACCATTACTAACCAATTTGAGCAACAGTGGTTATCAAATCCGAAATGGGTTTTCTGGCGGTGACGTTAGTTAATGAAAGAAATCAAAGAGCATACTCTCGAAATCAGAGGTGGTGATGTCAGGCGAAACAGCAATGGCAATGTTAGTACCCATGTTTGTGACGGCGAAAATTGCCACTTCATCGCTTCCATTTGTTGACGATTTCATCTGTTGTTTGTGTACAACTACAACGGTAACCACTTTTCTTGTTTGAACCACGCAACGCTTTTCATTTTTAGGCCTTGTTTGGATGATGGTTGGGTGTGGTTTCATAAAATATACTACGGTTAAAATTGTATTTGTTTTGATTTTCACTATGGTTTTTTTATAGTTTTTTATTGTTTAAAAATCATGGTTTTTGACCGAATTTGTGAACCATCAAATTGGTGGTTTGTTGTGGTTTTTAAATTTTGTATTTTTAAAATACCCTAATAAAATTTAATAATTCCAAACAAACCAGACTCTCCACTCCATCGTCCACTCTTCACAAGAAAACCATAGCACCGCAGCTCCCTTCATTCGACCGTTGTCTCTCGTATGACGATCTCTCCTTCCGCTACCTTCCTTGGATCTTCATCTCTTCCATCTAACCGACTCTCCGTCTGCACGCTCTTCTTTGGACGTTCGGACTTTAACTCTCCTTCACGGTACACTCCCTTTTTATTTTTGCAGAAATGATTGACTTTTGTTTTTTTTGTTATGTGTAATATTAATTGTTGCTCCCTTTCTGTGAACAATGGTGCGAAATTGGTTGCTCCCTTTCTGTGACTTTTGGTTTTTTCGTTATGTGTAATATTAATTGTTTTTTCTTCTCTATCATGGGTGCTCTCATAATATGTAAAGTTATTTAAAAATTATTAGATTAATGAATACAAATATTTAAATTGTATAAGAAGAAATAATTGGATGTCAATTTTAAATTAATGAGTCATAATTTGATATTCATTTTATAAGATTTAAAATGAAATTTTTATGTCTTTAACTCGATTTAATTCTTGAATTTTAAATTTTAAATGAATTTACTTGAATATATATACATGAGGGTATTCTGATCATTTTATCAATTTTGTAACCATATCATACCACTAAACCAAACAAAAACAACTATTTAACCATACTATACCATATTATTTTTCCAAATACAGTAAACAGTAATTACAATACCATACCATATAATAACATATCATACTATACATTAATAAACCATGGTTGCAGCCATCCAAACAAGGCCTTAGGTGTCTGTAATTATATTATTTTCTTGAGTTATACTTGTATTTTTTATTCAAAATGAAAGAATTATAGTTCATGATTAAAAATTACTTTCCTATATTCGTAGGCTTCAAAATTGTAATTTTCATAATTGTGACAGACTTTTAAATTTCAGTACAAAGAATAAAATGAAAATTATAACCTTCAATTTATTTTCATAATGCTGATTTTCAAAAGATATATTTGTGTAATTAGTCATCTAAACTTAGGTAAGTAATTTTTATATTTACATTTTATGATATAAATCGAATCAAAATTTAATCAAAACCAGCATAGAAACAACTAACAACTATTTTATTAATTTAGATTAAAAAGGTAAGTTGAATCATTTGAATTATCGAACTGAAATTGTAAATCAAACAAGTTGAACTAGAGCCGAAGAATCAAACCGCCCAAAATTGGCCCCGAACAATCAATTTCTGGTTCATTTTTCTTGAACCGGATTTGTTGGTTCATGGCCGTTAGTGATAGGCATGTCAAATTATTTCTCTCTAAAAATTTGGCAATTGACACATTTCAAATCTAACCAAGCTTAATAAACCGAAGTCAAGAGCCAAACCAAACTAAAATTTACCAAAACCAAACCATCCCCACCCATTTTGATTTACACAAACAAATTGTCCTCTGTTCTATGATTCTCTCTTTCGTCACACCATTTTTCTTTTATTCTCTAACTGCAAAACAATCTGTCAAATAATCTAAATTGTCACCGCCATCCACATCATGTGGTTTCTAAGTTTGATGATTGTTAATGTCAATGGTAATTTAATAGGGATAAAATGTGTTTTTAAATTTTATAAAATATTTTTTTTCAAAGTTTAACACAAAACAAATCAATCAACTTGAAATCCAAATAATCCAAACTTACTAATTTATAATGAATACAATAAAAAGAATCAACGAGAGATAAGAAAGAAAAATCAAATTTGCAAATTTATAGTAGTTTATTTCTTTTCTGTATCTACTCATTGCTCATTTCGAATGTGAATAGGATTTTTTTTTTAAAAAAATACACTTGCTTCTTAAATTCAAGAAACTTGTATACATTACTGTGTCTCTCGAAAGGTGAATAAGGAAAGAATTTTTCACACTACAAATGATTCAAAATTCAAATATATGTATGATGTATCAATGGCTATAAATGTACTCTCAAAAAAACTCTCGAAGATAATTAAATTTGCAAGTGATAGAGCGCAACAGAGAGAGTAACGAGTGAGCAATTTTAAGCATAAGATGCGTAAAGATAGTTGCAATATAATAGAAGATGTCTTCAAGCAGCAACCACATTACTGATGTATTTGACTCTATTTAAGATTCATAAAAGAATTATCCATTGTGGTACAAAATAAAACTATAGTGGGACAAATTTTCCTTGTAGTTAATGTAGTCTAACACCCTTTTTGTTTAGTTTACAAATCTTTAGTCAAATTTTCGTGTGAATATGTCTGTCTAGCCATTATATTTAAAAATTTAAGCACCTCGAATGCTAGCGGGATGATATTTGTAGTGTGATACTATTGGATATCTACTTGGCTGACTCAGACTCAGGTGATTCAGATTTTGGTCCAAAAAACGTGGATCGCTCAATTGTTTTTATCCATTGACCGAAAATGTTTATCATGAACTTGAATACGTTGAATCATTTCAAACCAAATAAAACTCCCAAAATTGTCTCTCTCTCTCTCCCGTTCTTCCTCGAAATCTCGAACCTTCCTCATTATCGAATAGTGAAATAGCATATTCAAGCGTAGTCAGTGAAATCGCAGGGTCAAGCATTGTCTGTAGTGTCATTCCCAAAATTGTCTTTCTTTGTTTTGGATCTCAACAGATTTTATAGCTTGCACTGAGAGTTTCATTGCATTTCTCGGTGAGTACTGCTTAAATCTGTCACCTTTATCTTTGTTTTTTGATAGATTTCTTAATTTCAATCAGAACCCATGAAAGATTCAAGCTTTAGCGAAACTGGGTTAAGTTTGTTTCATTGATTGGTTTCAAGATCTAGTTTTAATTTGTGGAGACTTGGGTTTTATGATTCTGGGTTACTGATTCGCTATTGAAAATTCTTTGATTCTGGGTTCAAATTTGCAATCTTTGCAATTTCTAAGCTCTTTAGCAAGATTTCTGCAATTTCTTCCATTAGAAATTTGATCAAATTTCTGCACTTTTGTTTATTTTTTACTGAGTCAATCGTTTTGTTACAACAGAATGATGAATATGAGGGAAATGTGTAAAGCATGAGGATATCAATCAATATACAATAGATTAATATTCTCTCTCTCTCTCTCTCTCTCTCTCTCCCCCCTCTCTATCTCTTATTCTCTCCACCTTCCTTAATTGCTCCTGCAGTCCTGACAAGATTGGTATCAGAGAGCTTCCACTACTAATCAACCACTATGTTAGAAGGGACTCGTCTTAAGTCGATGGATGAGCAACTGAAAGGCTTGGATGCCAAGCTGAAGGAGCAGATTGAGTGCTGGGATGCTCAATCCCAAGCTTTGAAGGATGAGCTCAAGAAGAGCCAGGCTGACACAACAAAATGGATCAACAATTCAAATGTTTGATGACGAAAATACAAAATATGCATTGCAACAAAAATGATAGCATTATCAGTGGGTCCTCAGGTTCTAAAAATGATGCTGGAAAAGGTATTTTACCAACTCCCACACCTGTACACACCCCCATACTACGCCACCAAACACCTGACACTATCATTTGCGCCATAACACCTACTAAAATACAAACAAACAACACCACAAACCCTCTATGCCTACCTAACCAAACTTTCTGGCCAAAAATAGATTTCCCTATTTTTAATGGCACTAATCCAAGAATGTGGCTAAAGAAGTGCCAGAAAATGTGTCAGATCTACCAGGTGAAGTATGAGATGATGGTGTTAGTGTAAGTCTTAGCCCCAAACATATTGTATTTAAACCCTTTTATATATATATATATATATATGAGGTATTTTTCATCATGTTTCTTATTTCTGTGCATATTTAATTGGATAAATTATCTATGGATAGTGGTTCTGATTAAGTTATCAAATATGATTTGGATAATAAAATCTTAATCCGTAAAATAACACTATTCTAAATATCCATTGTCAATCATTGTCATCGGAATGACAATGAATGAAGACTAGTATGTACCTTTTGAGATGATCCTGTTTTACGGATCATAGGTTATGAGATATCGATCAGAGTACATAGATACATGTTAGTGAACAGTGTATTTGGATTGATCCATTCACGAGAATACTTCATGGTAGCATGTCATAAGTATTTCTTATGCAACGCTTAGACTTGAACCCTTCGACCGAAAATCACTATAGATTCTTAGGTGATTTGTTGTATACTTTGACATACGCCTAACGTGGCCGTAACTGGTTGACTAGTATGAGTATGGTTGGGCATGCCACGAGTCATGCTGAGAAACATGAGTGAAATGAAGGAATTGCCATTTTTGTAAAGAGAGAAGATATCACGGACCACTTGATAAGTGAGATTAAGTAGTGCATGGTCATACCCAAATAGGATGATAAGAGTTATCATCAATTTGACTTAGTTAGTGTCATTAAAAGATCAAGGAAATGATTTAGCGCTAGATAATGATGACTTTCCATGCCTTTTGCTAATCATGATATCGAGAGGTAATGGGTTGTATAAGGTTGCGACAGGTATTGTTAATGCGTATTGACATTTACTCAATTTGGGTAATCATAATATCTTACTAGAGACTGCTTATGATTTATGAGCTCTGGATCCATTGACATTGAACAGACCTACAGGATTGTACGCGATAAAACCGTTTAAAGAAAAGAAAAAAATGCATCTTTCTTAATGTGCCACTTATTTATGTAAATAAGATAAGTTGGACCTTATAATTTTCAGGACATGCATTGAGGCCCATTGAGTGTCAATTTTGGCCCAATGAATATTGACTAATTAAATTAGTTAATAGAAGAAGAGAAAATAATGACTTGTTTAAGTTGGACTTAAACATGGGTTTTATAATGCCTTGGGCTTAACTATATGATTAGTTTTCAACCCAAACCATTATATCCTTAAGCCTTATTTTAAGAGAGGGTGGCCAGCCCATTTGGGACCTAAATAAGTTGAAGAAATTTGGTCATAAGTGGGCATTAGGGTTCGACCTAAGATAAGAAGGAAGGAAGAGAAAGATGTGCTAGGGTTTTCTCATTTTTCCTTTCTTTCTTCCAACCCTAGCCGTCCACCTCTCTCTCAACTCTCTCATCTCTTTTCTTCACTTGTCCAGCTGAAATTTTAAAGGAAAAAGGGAAATGATACCTGATTCCTTCTCCTATCTTTGTGGTTAAAAGGCTTCCAAACTTGTTTTGAACAAGAGAACACATTTTCTCTTTGGTTTTGTTCAAAACCGAATAGTTTGGCTAAGAAAGGACAACTTTTCTTTGTGCTAGCACACTAGTTTGTTGTGTGTGTGATTTGGTAGAGAGGAGCACATTTTTGGGCAGTCCTTTCAGTGGCATTAACAAGGATAAATGGGTCAAAAACTTGTCTTTTTGATTCGGCTCTTTTGGTGGCAAAAGGATTCGTTTTTTCACAAGTTTAGGTGTAAATCTTCTCACCAAATTTTCTGTTTTGTACGTGCATGTTCCTTGGATGGTTTCTTTGTGTTTTCGGCTGTATTAATAACCAAAAGGGCTTAAAAGAAACCTAATAAATGGTATCAGAGACAGTTGCATGGTTTTCAATTCATATTTGATGTTTTTGTTGGTGAAAAATTGGTTTGTTCATGTGTTTAAGTGTTAAATGCAATTCTGGAGTTTTTCAGCTTTTGTTTGGCCAAATGTTTTTGGTTTGTTTGGGTTGTTTGGTTGTTGATTAAGTTGTTTTCAAGTTTTTAAAAGTTAATCTAGGGTTTTTAGAGAAGAACCAAATCTGAATTTTTATTAATAACCTACCCGGATATGTTTTGTAACTAGTTAAAGTGGTTAACTTGTTAAAAACAAACATGCATGTTAATTAGTTAATATGTTATGTTACTAAATAATTTTAGGGCTAATAATATTATGTTCAGATCTATTTTGGTTAATAAATTAGGCCTAAAACATGTTAATAAGATTAACAAAAGGTCTTAATCGATAGATGCTTTAATTTTATTAGTCGATTACATGATATTAATTGAAATATGTTTTGATTTTTCATGCGTGACCATATCTGTTTTTCATGATTTTATGTGTGATTTAAAGTGTTTATTTTCATGCTTAAGTATGATATTTATGTTTTATATGTTTATATTTAAAGTGGTTAAATTATGACATGTAAAACGGTTAAAAGAAATTAACTAAATCGATTAACGACACGAATTGAAATAGTATCGTAAATACAGTTTTAAGAACAACTCATTCGATGAGTATGTCAAAGTGTTTGACATAATGGGCCGAAGCCCAAGCCCTTAACCGTGTTGGTTCTTAAAGTTCGAGAATACGAAATTTCTAAAACGGCTATGGACCATACCCAAAATCTGAATTTTCGTTCGTATGCTTAGTACATTGCAGTAGGATTGCATTTTTGGTGTGTTTATGTTTTTTCATGGATGAATTTGCATGGTGCATTTCATGGGCCTATTTTGGGTTTGTAATATTAAATATGGCCTATGAGCCGTCTAAATTTTAATGTAAAATTTATTTTTTTTAGAATAGACGTTTTTTTTATTTAATAAAGTCTTGTAATCAAGACCGAAGACGGAGCCCAAAAGGAAGAAGTCCGTCCCAACTCGAAGAATCTATTTGAAATAGGATTTTAGAGTTAGGTTTTGGCCCATAAAATGTCACGTTTAATTTTATGCACCATTTATATATACTATGCATGAATGGATGAATGAAAACTCGCGTTTGCCATGTAAGTCGTAACTAAAATGAATCCCAAAAAATATTAAGCCGTAAATTGCCTTCCTAATTCGAAAACTTGTCGAGGTATCGATTGTCGAAGCGTGCGCTATGCCAAAGCTAGGCACGTTAGGTTATCTTTGTGGGGCAAGTGTTAAGGTAATGGTTACGCTTAACGCTCGAATCATATAGGTTTAACTTAACATGGGTAGTAGGACTGTCCTGACCCTAGGCAATTAATGGGTTAAGTGCCTAAACATTAGATGTTAGTCTCATTTAAACCAAGAATCATATAGAGATGTGATTGGAAGGAGTTCCTACCTAAATAGCTCAGTCTTAGGTATACAAGCTCAGTTTGACTAGGACGAAGTAAAATATGGATCTTAGTCCATAACCAAATCACTAACACGAATTATTTATTGGGATATTAATTCAAAATTGTGGGATTAAAAATAAAAGACCTCAATACTAATATTTTTCCAATTTACTTTGTAGATTGAATTAAATGGCAATACCAAACAACTCCACATTCTCTTTGCGATCAGTCCTTGAGAAGGACAAGTTAAGTGGCCCAAACTTCATTGATTGGTCTCAAAATTTGAGAATTGTTCTCAAACAAGAGAAAAGACTAGAACTGTTGGACCATCCCTTGCCAAACGAACCACCCCGCAACGCTTCCGTGGCTGTAAGAGAGTCTTATGAAAAGAAAATGAGTGACTCTAATGACATCACATGCATGATGTTAGCCACTATGGTCCCCGAATTGCAAAAGCAATTCATGGATCAAGAGGCTCTCACCATAATGGCCAATCTTAAGGAAATGTTCCAAGAGCAGGCCCGTCACAGAAGGTTCGTGACAACAAAGGCATTGACACAGTGCAGAATGGCCCCATATACTTCGGTAAGTGCTCATGTACTCAAGATGAAGGGGTATATTGATACGCTCAACAAACTTGAGGCGCCCATTAGCAATGAACACGTTACGGACCTAATTTTAGCGTCCTTGCCCAGTAGTTATGACCAATTCGTCATGAACTACAATATGCACAAGTTTGATAAATCAATTGCCAAGCTGCATGGGATGCTTAAAAATCCTGAGCAAAATATCAAGAATACCAACTCTGTGCTGCTGGCTCGTAAGGACATTAAAAAGGGTGATAAGGGAAAATGCAAGTTTAAGCCCAAATCCAAGGACAAGGTTAGACCTATGTCCAAAGGCAAAGGGCTCAAGGCTCCTAAGCCCAAGCCATTGAAGGAGGGTGTGTGCTTCCACTGCAACAATGCTGGGCATTGGAAACGAAATTGCCCGCTCTACTTGGAAGAGCTGAATAACGCCAAAGGCGGAGCCTTTACTTCAGGTATCTTTATTATTGAAGTCAATCTTTCTATTTCAAATTCTTGGGTATTAGATAACGGTTGTGGTTCTCACATTTGTTTGAATGTACAGGGACTCCGAAATAGAAGAGCATTGGCAAAGGGTGAAGTCGACCTCCGCGTTGGCAATGGAGCAAAAGTTGCGGCATTGGAAACCAGAGATTATTATTTGACTTTGCCCAGTGGGCTTGTAATTATTTTGAACAATTGTTATTTTGTGCCTGCTATAAGTAGAAACATTATTTCAGTTTCTTGTTTAGATAATGATGAATTTTCATTCATTATTAAAAATAATGAAATTTCAATTCATCGAGAGGACGTTTTCTATGGCAAAGCGTT
>CAODLS010831742.1:0-10569 GCA_948243855.1 Flueggea neowawraea | reverse complement strand
CGGAAAGAAGAGATCAAAGAACGATTCTTACCTTCAGAATTGCAATGAAAGTGTTGAGGAGTGATTGCAAGTGCAGAAGAGTACTTGAGAGAGTGATTTCAATGATTGAGATGAGTTATGACAGAAGAGTCGTAGGTGGGTGTATTTATAGAACCTTAGAACTGAAACGTGGCATTTCATTTAATGACAGCAGAAAAGGCCCATCTACGTGCATTGAACCTTCTTCTACGCACATTGACCGAGTACTACGTGCACAGACGAAGCTTCTGTGTGCATAGACAGCACATCTGGCAACCCTTTCCTCACGGATCAACGATCAACGTGCACACCAACTAGTGCTATGCACGTAGATCACCATGCTCACCACGGTTCCAAGTCCAAATCACGTCCAACGTGCGTGGACGTCTCCAACGCACACAGACGCGCCCAAGGACACTCACGGTCTGGACCAGACGTCAATCTACGCACGTATATAATCACCTACGCACGTAGACGACACCCTTACCTCAATCTATGTGTGTAGAACGTCTCCAACGAACACATATGACATGTTATATGCTTTGCACACACAAACCACCTCCAAACATTCTCGATCAAAGTTTAACACCTCAAAAACCCAAATTTCCCTGAAGTCTTGACGGAATACCATCAAATTCCAGTCAGAACGAATTGGATATTACATACTCCCTCCTCAAAAGAAATTTGTCCCCGAATTTCGAAGCACTAAGTCAGAGCTACTGTAGTAATACCACTTTTGGTATCAGAGTACACTACAACTCTAGACATACGAATTTAGACCTCTAAAAGAAAATCATATCATCCATATATACCAATTAAAATCCAAATCCGATTATTTCACAAATAACCATTTTTATCTCAACCAATCCTTTAGGTTAGTCATTTTCGGATACATATATCCAACACATCAAAAACAAGTAAATAGAGTTCGAGACAAAGCCAATGTGTTTGAGGCTGCTACTCACTTGGTAATCCAAGCTAAAGCACCAGTCAAGTCCCACTCGTCGGTGGTTGATCTTGCTGGCAGGGACAGGAAGCTGCACACATAGCACATCACAAATATCACAATGCGGTACTGTGGCAAATACCCAAATGCATGATATGGAAATCCAAATGCAGGCTCTCGAATTCGCCCAAAATATAATCCGAAAGTCAATCTATCACTCCCAAGTCAAAATCCAAAATCTACGTAAAATTACAGCTTGGTCCTCGACTGATGTAAAATTACGTTTTATTCCCCGAGACTCGACAATTCATGAAACTGTTCCCAAGGTACCTTGAGATTACTGACTTGCAATCAATAAGTCAGAATCCCCAAATTTGACCCCAAACTCTCAGAAAATGCGAATTTATCCTGGACTCGTAAAAATTACAAGTCAATTTCTATGATCCCAAAAATCATATTTTATCCTCAAAGTCTCTAAAATTAACAATTCTATCTATGACAGAAAGTATTTGCAAAAATGTCCTAATGCTACCGCGTTGGGAAAATATTTAGGAAAACGGAACAATTGCGTTCCACCCATTGCCCGATAAAATCAGACACGCATTCCCACTCAAATTCTTCCCCTGAACACGAATTTGAACTCAGATTTCACCAACAATCAACATATTTTCCACAATTTGGCAAAATTCGAACCAAACCCTAGCTTCTCCAAAAACACACTAAATCTCTTGATTCAAAGCTTAAATCACATTCTTACAAGTCCCATAACACTTATTCTAACATCCTCTAACATCAACTAACTCAGAATCATCACAAATCAGAACATAGATGGATTTCGGCCCAATATGTGCATGCAAGAATCAAAACTTAAAATGATGTTTAAATGGAAGAAAAGGAGTTGATCTTACCTCAGAAGTGGACTAGGCACGTTGAGGAACCAATATGGAAAGATTCAGACGAGTTGAGAGAGTTTTGAGAGAGAAATTGAGAGAAAAATGACGGAATGGCGTGTTTCGGCCCATTTTATGCACTGCAGATCAAAGGCAATGTACGTCGTACATAGTGACAACGTACGTCGTGGTGATGCACAACGTACGTCGTGACCCTATAATGTGTGTGGTAATGCTTCCAGTAGCTACGGGTTTCGAATAAACATACCTCAACGTACGTCATAGTCAGACAACGTATGTTGGTCATCCTCGTCCCAGATAACGTACGTCTTACCTATGTAACGTACGTCATGCTGCTTTTCCAGACAACGTGCGTCTTGCATAACATGCTACGTACGTTGTTCACTCTCCCATCACATACTCGGTGTCTCACGTTTTCCCACATGCACCGAACTTCCCTCGAGGTTCGATGACACCTAATCCTCGACAAATACATCTGATTACCTTCAAGGTCAAATCAGACTCGGTCGGAAGTCTACAGGACTCCTAACCAAAACGGATGGGATTTTACAATTTCAAAATTGTTCGCAACCAAAGCAAACAGCATGCACAAAAACGTTGTTGGAACTAAGCAAAATCCTTTAAGGATATTCCCAAAATAAACCAAAGTTAAATGCTTTTAAAACCAAGCGAGGTTCTTTAGAAAATCTTTTGTCACAACAAGGCTCGAAAACAAAAACTCTTTTTAAGTTGTACTAACAACTTCAGAAATCAAAACCCTTTTAAACTTTTGTCGAAAACCTCACATTGGAGTTCTAAAATCTTTCTAGCCTTGCTAGAAATTTCAAAATCAAAGCTCGCAGTAATGATTGTGGACTCTGCCACTAATCCAATAACAGATCATGTGCCTGATCGGTGCAACATGGCCACCGACAACCCTGGTAGCTGAGTATAACGTACATTGGTATACCCCGTAGCATAGGCGTCCCATCTCCAAAACATATATATAACTTAATTAAATCCAAAACATAACGGTCATTAGACCGATTATATCAAAAACAAATGGAGATATATAAGATATAACTTATATATCGAAGTCCAAAACTCACCTGGACACCAAGCTAATAATCCGGTCGCGATCCACTAGTGAAGGAATGGTCGCCTCGGAAACTCGACAGAGCTGAGACAAAATATTTACAAATTCATCAAATCCAGTTACTGTGGCGATGCAGAACACATATGAAATGTGAATGCAGACTCGGACGCCATCGGCGTCAGAAATCCTATTTCGATCGAAGGTCTAACACTCACGGCCCAAAAATAAAATCAATGTAAAATTATGAATTAGTCCCTGACTTTCATAAATTTACACTTTAGTCCCTAAATCTCGGAAATCAATAATTAGTTCCCAAACTTTCATAATTTATAATTAAATTCTCCAAATAATTAAATTTATCAATAAAACCTCAATTTTATTAAAATTTCGTAATATTTTCAAAAATTACAAAACTATACCATATTTTTCCAAAATTTCAAATCTGACCCTCATGTCAAATATCAGACCCAATCCTCCAATTTTTTTCTAGAAAAATAAGAATTTTCAGTTAAGCCCTTGCGACGAAAAAAATATTTTAAAAAATGCAACAAAACTCGAACCGGGCAGAACCCGATGTTCGCAATGATTCCAATCAAATCTATTCAACCCCTGGAACCTAAATCTACCATCAGTTTCATCAAAAACATCAAAAACCACTCAAAACTGTTGGACCCATTTTCGGACCAAAATTAACCCATTTGATTAAATCATCAATTCTTCATTTTTAAGCTAGATTCATGCATTTTCAACCTCAATCTATCATTACCCATTAAAAACAACTCAAATCCATCCAAAAATCACAAAAATCCTAACCCAAATTTTCATTTTCGGCCAAGAACCGAAACCCACACAAACTCATCGGTTTAACCATGAAACCAAGCAAAAATAAGAGAGAGAAAGAGGAAATCACCTTAGCTTGGTGTGGAAATGGAAGAGGAACAAAGAGAGAGAGAGAGCCGAAGAGAGAGAGACAAAATTCTGGGTTTCGTGAATAGTGCAGTCGAAGAAAGAAGAAGAAGAGTCGGGGTGGTTTGGTCGGTTGGGTCGGCTGGATTTTAAAAATCCACAAGCAAAACGAGGTCATTTTTTTCGCAAACTGGCCCAGTCACGGACGTGAACGACAGCCATCACGTGCTAACGACACGCCATTTGACCATCCGCGACAGACGACCGGTCGTTCGGTCTTCATTTCCAGAATTTAAAATTTCAATTTCCCACCATTTTTACTTACTCAAAACACTTCCAAATCACTCCTAACCTTCATTAATCACCCAATTAACATTATAAACATAAATTAACTCTTCAATCACCAAAAATAAAATTTCAAATTTTTACCCAAATTTATTTAAAATAATTTTCCAAAAATAATTATTCAAAATAATTACTCCAAATATAATTATCCAAAAATACAGATCAAAAAAATATATGGGGTATTACACACGACCTATGTGTCTGAAGTTGTCATCCACTCACCTGGATGCGGAGCTTCCAAACTCCGAAACACTGACCACCGGTCGATGGCTGGTCATCTCAGGAACTGAACTGAAACAAAATATTTTACAAATAAATTAATACGGTGATTGTGGCAATACAGAAGATGCATGAAATGCAAATGCAGACTCAGACGCCATCGACGTTAAGAATCCTATTTCGATCGAAGATTTAGCACTCACGGCCCAAAAATCAAAATCAATGTAAAATTACGAATTAGTTCCCTACTTTTGTAAAATTACACTTTAGTCCCTAAAACCTCAAAAATTAATAATTAGTCCCCAAAGTTTCAGAATTTAAATTAAATCTTCCAAATTTTCAAAAAAATACCTAACATTTTCAAAAATTACAAATCTATATCATATTTTTCCAAAATTATAAATCTGACCCTCATGTAAAATATTAGACCCATTCCTCCAATTATTTCAAAAAAATCAAAAATTTTCAGCTAAGTCCTTGCTACGAAAAAAATATTTTTAAAAATACCACAAAACTCGAACCGGGCGGAACCCGATGTTCGCAATAGTTCCAATCAACTCTATTCAACCCCTGGAACCTAAATCTATCATCATTTTCATCAAAAAATCAGAAATCACTCAAAACCGTTGGACCCATTTTCAGACCGAATTTAACCCACTTGATTAAATCATCAATTCTTCATTTTTGAGCTAGATTCATGCATTTTCAACCTCAATCCATTATTACCCAATAAAAACCAACTCATTTCCAGCCTAAACATGAAACTCGAACCCTAAACAATCCATTTTTTTGCCGTCAGTTTTGATTCAACAAAAACCCAACTATTTTGACCATGAAACCAAGCAAGAATAGGAGAGAGAAAGAGAAAATTACCTTAACTTGGTGTGGGAATGGGAGAGGAATGAAGAAGAGAGAGAGCCAAAGAGAGAGAAACAATTTTTTGGGTTTTTGAACAGTAAATGCCGAAGAACGGAGGAGGAGAAGAAGAGTGGTCGGTTGGGTCGGCTGGGTTTTCAAAACCCACACACGAAACTACGTCATTTCGCATTAGTGTATGCGACCACGCACGCAGACGACACACAAAAGAGGCGGATGACCGAGCTAGAAGACGCGTCGCTCTATTCCCTTACGCGAACGCTCGGAAGTCCAGAGCAAACGACTCGTCGTTTGACGATGATTTGAAGCACACGAACGGACGACAACGCAACACTTGCGAACGAAAGCAATTCCAGTGGCAAATGACGTGCAGCTTGCGACACAACGATAAACGACTGGTCGTCCGGTTTTCATTTTCCAGAATTTATTTTTCAATTTCCATCAATTTTCACTTACCCAAAACACTCCTAAATCACTCATAACCTTCATTAATCACCCAATTAACATCAAAAAACATAAAATTAACTCTTAAATCACCAAAAATAAAATTTCAAAGAAATTCCCAAATTAACCAAAATAATTATTCCAAAAATAATTATCCACCAATAATTATTCAAAATAATTACTCCAAATATAATTATCCATAAATACTTATCAAACAAATATACGGGGTATTACAATATATATATGTACGTATATACGTATATATAAGTATATACGTATATATACATATATGCGTACATATATACTATGGCAGAGCCAAGGGGTGGTCCAGCATGGTCCAGTGACCCCCCTCCATTCCATGGTCTCTTAACATATAATACAAATATTTGGTTTATTTATAATTTATTTGTTGTTTATTTATGGTTTATTCATGGTTTATTTAGGGTTTATTATATGTACTTGTGGTATTATATAAGAAATTTACTTATTATATATGGCACATGGTTTCTACAACTATAAAATGCTCTATAGAATTCTTATATATAAATGGTGCCCCCATTGGAATATTTTTCTGCCTCTGTCACTGCATATATATATGTACATACATATATACGTATATACATATGTACATATACATATATACATGTATATATATGTATATACATATGAATATAAATATATGTACATGTACATATGTGTATGTATGTATGTACATGTACATCTATATGTACATCTGCATATATATATATGTGTGTGTGTGTGTGTGTAAAATATAGAATTTTTGGTAGTAGTTTTGGTTCTTCAATTTGGAACGGTTCTTGGTACGGGTATTGCTTAAAATTCAGAACCATCCCAAATAAAATTTTAGGATGGTTTGGTTCGAAAAATGTCAAAAGTCAATGGTTTTTTATTCTGATTCTTTTTGGTTCGGTTCAGGAATTTCCAAGACCCGTGAGCAGCCCTAATTTGCAACCACAAAATGAAAACTGCCCCATATTATTCATGGAGCTAGTTGCTCCATGCAGTCATTCCCACCATCCATCGTTCCACATTAGTTAATGTTGTCCTTTGACATCCCTCGCTTCAATCACTACATGTGCTTTTTCTTTTTTTTTTTCTCAACGATACAAAATTTCGTTTGTAAACACCCAAATTTTCATTGAACAATTGCAAACACATATCTTTACTAGTGGTCAAAGGTTCAATTTTAGCCTTATTGTTTGCCAAAAGGGACATTTATGGTCTTAATGTTATCTTTGGATCATTTTTGGCCCTAAAACCAAGATATATTTTATCAAATAGATACAAGCCATAACCCACTATTCGGTGTGGAGCATCTAATATACTGATAACTGAGCCCGAACAAAAATGCCTCACCAGGTGTTGAATGCCAATAGATCGCAATCAACCAAAATCACCTACAAATAAGAATACAGGAAAAAATAGACAAAAAGAAAGCGGTAAGAACCCTAGTGAGGAATAACACTTCAGGATGGCTCCAGGTCTCACACAAAAATTGTTTCAAAAACTAATACAAGCAAATATACACTTATACATATGTATACACTCTAGTACTTATAATAGCATTTCAAAAAAAATCATTTTGGAAACCTTTGCAAACAAGGCAACATCAATGATCACCTATGTTAAACAAATGATTTAATAAATCCTGATGGAATACTTAGATTTCCAAAATAGACTTGGATAAAATATTTCCTCCAAAATATTTACTCAAAACAATAGGGTTGAAAACCGAATATGATAATACTTGCTTTCAAAATTCTTGCCCAAAAATCGTAATACAACTGAATATCGGATCAGGACATAACTGAACTAAGTAGATGTGGACTAAGCCACCTGATGTATAACTGATGTGGCTACGCCTCCTGATATAGAACTGATGTGGCAAAACCACCTGATGCTGATCTCGTGTGTTTGCGCTCGACACACGGGTTACCACCTACCCTGGTAACTAAGTTTAAACTAACCAATGGTAAACCATAGGCTACTCCTCTCCGTAGCTGAGTGTCCCAAATCACAAAATACTTATATCTCAAAAATATGTTTTTACTGAAAACTTATAAAACCATATTTAAAGCCAATCAGACAACATACAAAACAAACAATCATTATCAAATCCTTCTCATTTTCAAAAGCAGATACTGAGCGGAAAACATTTCCAAATACTGAATAAATTCCTTATTTCAAACAGAAATACTTATTACTGAAATCATACCAGATTTCAAAGTACTGAATACTTAGTACTAAAACCATATCTTTTTCAGACAAAAATACTTTTCACGAAAAACATACCAAATTCCAATATAATCGTAATTGTACGGAAATACTTATTTAGGAAATCATGCCAGATTTCAGAAGACTGAAACTTAATACTGAAATACGTACTTTTGCCCAAAGCAAAATATTTTGTCCGAAAAACATAAAACATTTCCAAAACTATTTTCCTTAGCAGGGGTTATCAGAAAAGTCAAACACATCAAAAGCATATAACTTAAGGAGATACAGCCTATGTCTCTGAAGCTGCTATCCATTCACCTGGACGCTGAGCTAATAATCCAGTCGCAGTCCACTAGTGAATGAATGGTCTCCTCGAAAACTGAATAGAGGTGAAAACAGAGATTATGACATCAAAATCAAATACTGTACTGTGGCATTATTGAATATGTATATAATGCAATACATGACCCAACCTAGGTCATTGCCCAAAATTCTATTTCCATTGAATTCCAAACGCTCTTGCAACAGAAAAATATTCCCAAAAATAGAAAAAAAAATCATATCAATCAACACCCAATGATTCCAACCACACAAATCAATTCAAATCAACCTCTGAAACTTGAATCTATGATTGGTTTCACCAAACAACTCAAATCATCAAAAATCTTCACAAACCCGAACCAAACCCTAGCCCAGTCTATAACTCAACAAATATTTCAAACCCAAGCTCAATCTAGGTTCCTTTAACCCGAAACAATCTTAATATAGCAATATCTAACAATTATTCCAATAGAAATCAGCAAATCTGACTCAGATTTGCCAAATTGTCACCAACTGGACCCATTTATGAACAACCTCAAATCTCTACAAATCACACTAAATATAAGTGTTTATAACTTCTATCCATCAGGATCTGACACCTTATAACTCCATTTTTGATAGAATCACTCAAATCCAAAAACCTAGGTCAAACCGAACCCAAATGAGTTTCAGAAATTAAGAGCATGGATGAGTGAAAAGAAGAGATTAGGATGGTAATCTTACCTCCAAAGATGATCAAAAACATTGGGAGAGAAAGGATGAACTTAGAGAAATGATCTGAGAGTGGGAGAGAGTGAATGTAATATCCCGCTTATTTTAGCTGGAATATCATAGTATTCCGAAGTGATTTCGAGTTGGGATATTGACCATTGAGTTTGAGGGTTGTGATGCGTGTGTTTTGCATATTGGAGGTCATCTACATGCTTAGTATAGGGTATTGTGCACGTAGTAGAGGCCTGAAACTTGACCGTGAATGTGTGTTGAGTGCAACGTACACCGGAGGTCATTTAGGTGCACAATATTGAGTACTATGCACGTAGACGGGGATGAGTTGGCCGAGAGTATGCCTTGTTTGGACTGTATGCATTGTATGGCTTGATGTGCACGTTGTTCATTCTTTGGGTGTGACTCGTGAGCACGCTGAGGCCGTCTACGCACACAGCAGAGGGTGGAACGGACGTAGATTGTAGATCTAAATGAGGGGCTTCAGATCTGCCATCTACGTACATTGTGTGGGATGCTAACCACTTAGATCACGGTTCTACGTACACATAACCCCTACTGTGCACGTAGATGTGTTCTTTCTAGGCGACTGTGTGTGAAACGCAACATGTTAACCCGTGAGCCTATAAATACCCCTACCTACCATTCCTTCGGTCACAACTCATCTTAACCACCAGAACACTTTCTCATTTACTTCTCTGTGATTTTCTTTGTTTCTCCTTGCTTCTACAACGGTTTTAGAGTTAAGAATCATCCATTAATCTCTTTTTTTTTTTAGTCTGCGTTGCATTTGGGCATTCTAGGGTTTCGACCGAACTTGGATTTTGGTTTGGATATTTTCATTTCTGATGAATACAAGTTAATGGGAGTTATATTGTGGTTGTTTGAGACCAATAGCTTGAATTTTAAGCATCGGTTTCATGGGATTTGGTGTTTGAACCAAATGGGTTTCTCTACAACTAGGGTTTTGGGTTTTACTAATTTTTTTGTCAAATCTGGTGTTGTTTTTGATGTATCTTGATAGATATGAGTTAGAACTTCACAGATTTGAGTTGGGTTAAGAGATTTGACTAGTTATTTGGCATGGGTTTTGGAAGTCCCAGATTCATAGTTGACATTTGGAAGATTTTGAGTTTTTTCATTGATTTGGAGGATGAATCCATGTTCAAGAGATTGATTTGAGTTAATGAGTATGCTTGGTTTCGTTGGGGACTAAATGGAGCATGATCTTTTGCTTGAAAGTGATGGATTCACTTTCGTTTATTTAGGCAAGTTTTAGAGTTTGCATTTGCATTGCATATCATGCATTTGGTATTGCCACAGTACCACATTGTGATACTTGTGATGTGTTATGTGTACAGCATCTTGTTCTTGCCAGAGAGACAACGACCAACGAGTGGGACTTGACTGGTGTGGCAGCTTGGATTGCCAGGTGAGGGAATAGCAGCTTCAGACACATTGGTTGTGTCTCAAACTCTATTTACTTATTTTCGACATGTTGGATATACATATTTGAAATGACTAGTCTAAAGGATTGGTTGAGATAA
>CAODLS010831431.1:0-15208 GCA_948243855.1 Flueggea neowawraea | reverse complement strand
CCACAGTTACCATGTCTGAGTATGTTGTACTATGTTTATGTTGTCAGCTCTGTTTGATTTTCGAGGCGACCAATCATTCACCGGTGGACTGTGATTTGGAGTATTGGCTCGGCGTCCAGGTGAGTGCGATGTCGACTTCAGACACATAGGCTGTGTCTTCTGAAAATGATATGTTTTTGATATGTCTGGTATAAATCTGAAATCGTTTAAATAACGGTCTGTCTATTAATAATTAATTAGTGTGATTAATAACCACACCTAGAATACGATTATGATATGTAATAATAGTTACATATATTCTTTAGAAAATGATCTATGTTGCATGATTGTCTGCTACATATATGTTTGATAATATTAATTATATGCTATCATTATTATCACTATTTATGTTGGCATAAATATCGTGATAAAATGATATCTGTCTGTTATATATTTTGTACTACGTCTGATAATTTAAAATATCGTATTACGTTACATAATACTTATTACCTGCCTCGATTAATATATATATATATATATATATATATATATACATATATGTAGATGTAGATGTACATGTACATAAATTTACATATACATATATGTATATATATACATATACATGTATGTACATGTACATGTACATATACATATTTATATACATATACATATATATACGCATATACATATATATACATATATGTGTATATATATGTATATGTATATATATATATACATATATATATATATATATATACGTATATATATACATATATATGTACACACACACACACACACACACACACATATATATATATATATATTGTATTAGGGACACCTAGCTACGAGGCAGCGTAGCTTTTGGTATACCAATGTTCTTTCAAGGCCCAGTTACCAAGGTAATAAGGTAGTCGTGCGTCCTGCCAGACCACATGCTCTGTTTGATTATGATGGGTGGCTCTGTCCCCCTTCTGTTATCTATCTGTTCTGGTCCCTATCCACCTCTATTATATACTCTATTTACCGTACTATACTATGCCTACGAGCCTCTGTCTGATATTACATGCCACAGTGGCTATTATTTGCTATTATATTATACGAGGTATAATATATCTGTTAAGTTTGTATTATTGTTCATTCCCCCTTAGTATATTGTACTGTTGACTGGCGAGGTATACTTTGCTGGAGCTGGGGACTGCAATGCTCGTGGGTATACCCTCTGATTAGCTCTGTCTGTTTGTCGCAGCTCTGAGACCCTTAGGGTGTCGGGTACTGTTTGAGGGCCCTAAGGCTGTCAGCTGTTTGACCCTCTTGAGTTGAGCACCATTGAGGCTCTTGAGGTTGCTTATTCTCTATTAGAGATCTAATTTAGCCAGCGCAATATTAATATAATACGGGTGTATGATCAGTGATTATCAGATCTGTATAAAATTCTGAATAAATTGTTAATAAAATATTATGTATAAAATTCTGTACAGTCTGGTTAATGTGAAACAGTATAAAACGCTACATGCGTTGTCTGATCTTTTGCCTAATATGGATTTCGTCTGACTGCATGTTGTTTGCTCTGGATGCAAAATGTTTTCTGAAATGTTTTGAGCTATACTAGTATGTGTAACGAGTGTATATACATATAACTGTATATGTTGCATGTAAGAGTTTTCTAAATGTTTTCAAAATAGTTTATGTGAGGCCCTAGAGGCATTTTGGAGCGTCATTCCTCACTGAGTTTTCTCACCCCTCCCCTTAAAATTTTTCAGGTGATTGAGCTTCCGTGCTCAGTGGAGTCTTCGAGTAGCAGTGATAACCCTTTGATTGGGTTTCCAGTTGGTATGTTTGGTTAGGTGCTCCACACCGAGGGTTTGGTGGGTTTCACTATTTGGTTTTTGTTGTATAATTAATTTGAACGAATGTGTATGTATATATATATAATTATATTCTTTATATTTTATTTGTAGCATTTATGTTTTAATTTATGAAACTTAAATGTTTGCTAAATTGGATAATTATTAAAATGAATAATTGGGTAGGATTTCTGAGTACTCTGAGGCTTTTACGAGATGGGCTGGCCTTCAACAGACGGTCTATCTTATATGCCGGTCACGGTCCTGACGGGTCATGACATCTCGGATCTTTAAGGTTGCATTACTAAAATGGCCAATAAACTACTTATGGCTCTCATCACTTCTTGATTCATAATGAACAAGTAGGCGGCAACCTTATTCTTTATATTGTTAATGATTAAGGCATTGCTAAAATACTTCCTTAATTGGTTAAAGTGTGAGATTGCCAAAGTCAGAGTTTTCGGTCCCGATGTACAATGGAATGGCACTCCAAGAAGAGGGAGATGAATTAGAGTTTTAAGGATTTTAAAACTTTGTTGAAAAAATTTAACAAATCAAATCAAATAACAACCAATTCACAATCAATGTAAAGCAAATATGATGCAAAGTAAAGAGAGTAAGGAAGAGAGAAAACAAATCGTATTTATAATAGTTCGATCCTCTTGACCTACATCCACTCCTCTAGATTCATTAGAGAATTTCTATCCACTAACTTCCCTACTACTGGGTGGAGGGAAACTGTTACACCTTGTTTTTACGGGCTCAACAAGAAAACTGTTACACACTTGTTTTTGTGGGCTCAACAAGCAAACTGAATCCCTAGTTTTTGTGGGCTCAACTAGAAAACCAAATCCACTTGTTTTCAGGACAAAACAAGAAAACCAGACTTCTAGGTTTTGCGGGATCAACTAGTAAACCAAACAACTAGTTTTTACAGACTTAACTAGCAAACCGTTCCACTAGTTTTCTAAGGCTCACTAGCAACCACTCTTATTTTTCTAAGGCACAATAAGGAAACCTATCTACCCTAAGGAAATAGCCTTGCTTGTTACAAAATCAACCTAAGAGTATAGCATATTTAATCTCACACAAATCCAGAAATGTGATAGCAACTAAATAGCTCAAATGGGTTAGAAATGTAGAAAAGAGATATATAACGAATAGCAAGTATTGGCTAAGGTATCACTCGTCTCTCTTCTGCTCTAGGATGTCTATTTATAGCTATTTCCAAAAATATAGCCGTTGGAGCCTCGAAGTAGCTGTTGTGAAATAAAACAAATTATGTCTAGTAATGACATCACTGCCTTCTACGTGAGTAGTACCTTCTTCCATCTGAGTTCTACGTGCATTGATAACCAATCTACTTGCATTGCAAGAACTTCAGTGGTCTCGACTTTGAGTGGATTAACATCTACGTGCTTTGTTTTGCTTCTACGTGCATAGACTCATGATCTACGTGCATTGTGCCACGTTATGCATGCATTTATCTAAATTCCAGAATATGTAATTTTTCACCCAGTGGCTTGCTACGTGCGTTGTTCCTCCGTCTACATGCGTAATCGTTCTTTCAAAGATTGCACCTCCGATTCTTCACGTGATGTGTAAGGGAATATTCAAATTCCCGAGGAGAGTCTTTATTTTGTCAACTAGTCCATCTCATCCTCGTCTACCTGCATTGCACTCTATTCAGCGTGCGTAGAGTAACTCTTTAAAGATTGCACCTTTTCTCTTCTACGCGTCTTGCTTGTTAGCCAACGTTCGTCCGCCTTTGCATAGTCTCTTTTCATCAGGCTGAACTCACGTCAATGTGCATAGTACAATCTTCAGCGTGCGTAGATAAGCAAGGATTAATTACAGTGAGATTTGTTTCTCATCTACGTGTTTTGCTCAGTTTCTTCGTACATAGGAACCTGCTTTTCATGCATCAACGTGCCTTGATGACTAAAGTGCGTTATGGACAGATATCGGTAAGTCTATAATTTTGAGCTTCTTTCATGGATGTTTTGCATTCACCATCATCAAAACTGAACGCAACACTTCAGCCTAAAAAAACAATTACAAGTGGCATCCTTCAATATAATCAGAAATGCTTAACATAAGATTGTATCTTCTTATTCTTGCAGAAATATGATGGCCTCATAATTTTGGATATGCTAATACGAATTTTTATTTTATATGAAAGAAGGGAGTTGAAGCGTCTTGCACTTTGACAAGTAGCTTTCCCTAACTCCCTTCTTGGAGGGGATCTTCTCCTCTTACCACTCTTTCAAGTTAAGAGCAATTTTTTTTTGCCGTAGAATCTTTTCCAAAATTCTTTCAATTTATATGGTGTCTTTGGCAAAACACACTACGTGATCATCTATATCTATTCCCTTGGTCGGAGCCTTAGATGTTCTCTTGCATGTACTTTCAACAACTTCGTTGTATTGCTCCCTTCTCTTCGATCTCTGAGGATTAGCATGTCCTTCCTCTCGTAGCAACACTTTATGACGTTCTTTTAAAAATTGAGGCTCTGGATCATATAAAAGGCGGTGAGGACATTCATGATGGTGATTCTTCATGGTTGCCTTTTGCCTCTTAGTTGTAGTATAGGCATGCAAACCTTGAATAAGAGTCATTTGTGAAGCTATTGTTTTGAGAGTTGCCAACAACTCCTAGAGTAGTTTATGGTTTTATATGTTCTCACACTTCATTGCCTTAAGTCATTGATTAGGATGGTATGGGCTACAACTCTTAAGGTACTTGTTTTTAAAGAGCACTTTAATGGTTCAAAGGACTTTCAACGTCTTAGCCTTCTTCCTCATGGTGATCGACCACAAGCAATCTTGTTAATGGAAGCATTCTCGTTAGATGTTGCTAAACACATCTAGTCAAGAAATTTGTCATTTGAAGAATTGTTTATTGGTGAAAAACACGGTTTTTTGCTTGCTTTCCCATAAAATACGCCAATTGTTGTTGGCCCAAATCAACAATAGCGTCTTAACCACTGGAATCAATAATAAACGATCAAACCTTGCAAAAAAGAGCAAAGTCAAAGGTCAGAAGCTAGTCCCTTGAGAGCACTCTGTCAGTAAAGTCAGTATTTTCATCGAGTTTCAGTGTATTTGATGGGTGGTCAAAACATACCTTCAGGTGTCTCCTATTTGTAAAGTTTCCAAGGGAAAAAGTGAGAGTATTGATAACTCAACTCCTAAGGATATCTCCTATTATTAGGGATATTTTTGTTGTCGTCATCTGTTGTAAGCGTAAATTCATTATTTGCAGAGAAATGCGTTGATTATTTGTAGAGAAATATCTTCTAAGATGATATCTTCTAGAATGTGGCCTGTTCTTAGGCTTGTGAATATTGGACTCAAATAATTTTTTTATGGAATTTATGAGCATTGGATCTAGGTCAGACCTGTTTCCAAATTTTCATAAGTGCTTAACCTTAGAGATTGTTGGTAGTTGACAGTTTGAAATTTGTACATTTCACCAAATATATAAATTTCAAATGTGTAAGTTAAAAATGTAGACATTTCATAAACATGTCATTTGGTTAGAGTTAGAGATATTTCAGACAATATCTCATCCAAATATGACATGTACTTATTTGATTTCTACAAATCAAGTGTGTCATATATTTAAATATTATGTTTGATAAAATGACTAACTTGCTCTTATATAAGCTTTAATATTTTATTTGTATCTATTTGTCAAACCAATTAATCTGGTTTAATATCCTAGAAGAGCTTTTTTTAAATTTCTTTTCCCCTCTTTTATATGGTCGTTTGCACTTTTTTCTTAGTCAATGTATTTTTTCTAAACGTAAAAGATTTTTTCGTAAACCGAAAGGGATTAACTTATCAAGAAATTTATTATGAAACGAAGCATGAGAACAAAGAATATTATTTTAAGAATTGAACAATTTAAAGCATGTATAATCATGTATTAGCCAATATAATCAAATCTAACATGATAAACGATGAAAAGTTTGAAGGGATGTACTCTGAGCTCATGCTATTTCAGTGATAAGTTAATTAAATTTTACTTTGATAGTCATCTCTAATACTGAATATGAAAATAAAGTTGATTAAGTATGTATTGGTTTAAGAGTAAAATTGAATTATTGTGAAATGAATCGGTTAACAACGAAAAAAATGAATAATATTAAAATCTCATGTTTTCTAAAAATGAATCATTTAATATTAAAATCTCACGTTTTCTAAACATGAATCATTCTTATAGTATTTGAAATCTCATGAAAACGGAACATTTGAAATATATAGAATTTCACCAAATATGCACATTTGGTGCAATGCCACATTCAAAATCCATCTACCAAACTAATTCTAAAAGAGAAACCGATTCAAATTGCCATTTAGTCCCCCATTCACGCTGCGGGATGCAGTGTGGAGGACTTTTCAGTCTCACTTGTGGTTTACAAACATTTATGTAATACCTTGCATTTTTTCCGATTTTTTTGGTAAATTTTTTATAAAATAAAATTTTATTAATTTCTTAGTCAAAGAAATGTATTTTATTTGTTTTATAACTTTTTATGTTATTAAAATTTGTTGATTTTTATTAATTAAAATTATTATTTTTCAATTTGTTCTATTAATGCAATATTTTGTTTAATTTTGATTAATTATTTCGGAAATTTTATGTTCAATTTTAAATTTTATTTTTAATGTTTTACGAGCTAATTTTGAGTTTTAAATGTTATTTGGGTGATTAGTGACGTTTTGAAGTGATTAAAGTTGTTTATTTAGTGGAAAAATTGGTTGGATATTGTAAGGAAAATCTGAAGAAAAGAACCTGAAACGACAGCTTGTCTGTGTGCAGGTGAAAGCCATCGAACGCACACGCATTTACGCGTTGAAACCCAAGCTGCAAGTCGTCGCACGTTGTCGTATGTGTCTCAGAGTTGTCGTTCGTGCGCGCGTGTGGCCTGCTCTGTTCCAAAACGACGCCGTTTCATCTTTTTCATTTTAAAAACCCAAAATTTTCACTGCTTCATCCTCTCTCTCTTCACTCTCATTCTTCTTCATTCTTCCTCTTCCCAAATCAGATTCTCTCCATCTATCAATCACTCTTTCATCTTTTTCTCTTCGATTTGAGGTATGACTTTGAGTTTAGGTTGTTTATCTTCTTCTATTTCTTGTATTTCTTTGCCATTTTAAGTTATTGATTTATATGGGTTTCGGGGTGAGCATAGCTTCGGATTCGAAGTGTTTGGGGCTATTTCTGAGCTTGCTTTTGTTAGATTTTGATGGACTAAAGATGGGAGAACATGAATCTAGCTTGAAAAATGATGAATTGATGATTATATATTAATGGGTATTTCGATCCAAACTTTCTAAAGACGAACCGGACGATTTTTGGTGGATTTGAGTGGAACTGAGGGTGAATTTGAACTTCTGGGGCTGTTTAGAGTTAATTGGAACAATTGAAACTATTGAGTTCCACTCGATTCGAGTTTTATGATGTTTTTGAATATGGTTTTTTGTCGCAGGGACTAAAGAATAATTTGTCTATTAACCTTGAATAAATTGAGGACTACGTCTAATATTTTCCATGTCTGGTCTGGTCAGATTTGAAATTTGTCATAAATTTGGGACAGATTTGAAATTGTAAGAAAGTTCATAATAAATTTATAATTATAAGAAAATATGAGACTTAATTTGTAATTTAAAATTGCTTGGTGAATTAGTTTATAAATATTAAAAGTTTGGTATAATTTTAAATTTTTTGAGGTTTTAAGAATTAAACTGCGATATTATGAGATATTAGATTTTCAGAGAAAATATTAAATATTCAATCAAAATAGGATTTAGGATATTGTCGGAGGTTTGGGGTTTTCATTTGCATTTCATAAATTTCTATATTGCCACATCTACCGTGTCTAATCCCAATACGATAAATTTCTATTTTCAGTTCTGTTTGGTTTCCGAGGTGATTCGTCATTCACCAGTGGACCCTGACTTGGATTATTTAGCTCGACACCCAGGTGAGTGGATGTCAACTTTAGACACATAGGTTGTGTCTTCTAAAATTATATATTTTTGATATGTCTGGACTCAGCATGTAATGTGGAATAATTAAAGGATATGGAATCCTAAAAATCTTATCTATGTAAGAACCTCTGTTGTGAAAATTTAATTTTCTATGAGAATTTTAATGGTTTCTGAAAATAAATATTATGTTTTAAAATTTATTATAATTTTGGTAATAAACCTTCTGTTATGGATTTCAAGATATGTTCCGTAGAAAATGTTCTTTCTGGATTTAAGAATATTTTAGGAATAAATATTTTATTTGAAAATTTGATATAGTTTTGCAACTAAGAAGTCTGCTCTGCGTAATTTGTTTGAATATTTTTCTATAATAAATATTTTGATATGTTTTCGGCAAAACATTTTGACATGGGACACCTAACTACATGGTACATAGCATTTGGTATACCAATGCTCTGGCCAGGCCCTAGCTACCGAGGTAAATGGGTGACCGTGTATCCAGCCAAATACATTCTCTATTATGTCTGGTGGCAGAGTCCACATTATTATTTTGTCTATTCTGGTCCCATTGAGATTTGGAACTACACTCTGAAAACATTTTTGATATTTCTGTCTGAAAATATTTTATGATTTTCTCTCTAAAAATATTTATGTAATTTTCGTTTGAAAATATTTACAGAATTTTTGTTTGAAAACATTTATGGAACTTCTGTCTGAAAATACTCATGAAATTTCTATCTGAAAATATTTTAGAATTTCTCTCTGAAAATATTTTATAATTTCTCTCTGAAAATAGGGAAAATGTTATTCTCTATAAATACTTTGGAAAAATAAAGGTGAGTTTTGGTAAATATTTTGAAAGGAAATATTTTTGGCTATTTCATACTCTGAAAACTAAATAATTTATCCGAGAAAATTATTTAGCTAATATGTACAACTGTCTGTTGTCTGTCTAGTTTGTGAAGGATTTTGAAATGATTTTTTTTTAAAAATATTATATTATGTATGTAGTGTGTATATGTATATACACTTATATTTGCATGTGGTATTTTAGAAGGGTTTTCAAAACGGTTTTTGTGAAGCCCAAAGCCGCTCTAGAGTGTTATCCCTCACTGAGTTCTTACCCCCTTCTTTTTCCTTGTTTCTTTTTTTTTTTCTTTTACTTTATCTTTTAGGTGTTCTTGATAGCGATCGTTCGCGCTCGGTGAGATACCCTTGTCAACAGTGAGTGCCCTATTGTTCGAGCCCAACTTTCAGTTCTATTAGATGCTCCACACCGGGTAGTGGGTTATGGACCTATATTTGATATTATAATGGTTAAATTATTTTTAATTATGCTTAATTGTTTAATATTTTGATAATATGGTTATATATTTTAGTATTCGAGAATATTGTTTTCTTTATAACTTATTATCTGTAAAATGTTTTAATATAATTAACAGGCCGATTAATAAATTGAATTTGGGTATTTGTTTCTGTACTCCGAGGCTTGTGCGAGATGGGTCAGGCTTCCATAGACGGTTCACCTCGTACGCTGGTCATGGTTCGGAAACGGGTCGTGAAAGATATAAGGTTGATGAATCCTTTTAAGAACAACATTACCATTTATTTGCCTCATTTACAAGTTGATTAGAGTGACAAAACAATATAATTATGATACATAAAGTTATTTAATCAGCATCCATGGAGGGTAGTTTAGATAAAAAGCGAAGAATGACTTGTAAATTATGTTTTGGATTCAAATCTCATAGGCAACACCTATAAAAAAAAGTTATTTTATGTTGACCCTCTTATTTCTCCCAACAATTATGTGATTCTAGCCATATATGGAAGTTATGCCAAATTAGCATTTTTTAAGTCGGGTCGGGTAAGGTAGATCCATCTCTAATTGTTTTTACTGATGTGATATTTTATAAAAATATTTTCTATGCCATTGAGCATTGGTGTAGGATTGTTTTTTTTTTTTTTTTGTGAAAAGCTGGATGGTCAAGAATTAGTGGTGCACTTTGACATCCTAACTAGGTTGGTACCTTATTAGCACTGCATCATGCTCCCTTGCTCCAAAAATTTATTAAGAGAAAATGAAAAATTAGTACATATAAAAAGAAAAAAAAATCATAGGCTACGAAAGCAGTAGCACTCTCTGAAAGAAAATCATCATAAACTAGAGTTCTACAGAATCTGAAAAACTTTTCCACCAATGAAGGCCAGGGGTTCTTGCTCTGAAGTTAGCAAGTGAGTCTGCCACCTTGTTTCTCTTAACCTTGATAGTCTTAACAATTGTGAAATTGCTTTGAGGCCACTGGAAGTAAAGAAATTAGCCCAACGAATATGTCATTATTTTTTCATAAAACTTATTTAGTAAAGTCATCAAAGGGAAACTTATTGTTGGTTCAAACATTAGTTGAAAATAAGCATGAAGGAAAATGCAGCATAACTAACTTTAACAAAGCTAAAAAGAATGACATTCATAATAGAGCAAGAAATTGGTGAGTGCAATTACTGAATCATTCACACATAGAAAGATGCATAAGTGATAATTTATATACAATTAAACACACATTTCAAGCGTAAGGGAATAAATGAGTTGTTAAGAAAACAACATCTAACAAAATTTGCTACATGTCTAACTGTACAAAAAATAATAGAAAATGACCTATACAATGAAAGAATCATTAAGCACCATTCAAGTAATCTCATGTAATCTTTGATTCTCATTATACTTCCCATCAAGATGAGCCCTAGGTGTACGAATGTTTAACAAGCTCATCTTGGATAAGAATGTATAGAAGGATGGAGCAGTGAGAGACTCCGTGAATATATTTGCTAATTGCTTCTTTGTATGAACATAATGTCGACGAATGATACCTATTGAAATCTTTTCTCTGATAAAATGGCAATCCACCTCTATGTGCTTTGTCCTTTTGTGGAAAACGAGATTTCTAAAAGATGCAAAGCATATTGGTTTTCACAAAATAGTGGCACAAGCTGCATATGTTGAAATCCAAAACCTACCAATAGTGAAAGAAACAAAATCACTTCACAACCGTAATCTTCCATCACCCTATACTATGCCTTAATTAAAATTTGTGCTACCAGCATTTGCTTCTTGGACTTCTAACTTACCATAGAAGTTCCATGTAGTATACATAACCCACTAACATATTTTTTTTTGTGTTTAGGCATTTAGCCTAGTCACTATTTGGATAAGTTGTCAACTGTAGAGTGGAAGAAGCAGAAAATAAAAGTTCTTGACCTAGGTTTCCTTTCGAATACCTTAATACCTTATAAGCTATCTGGAGATGTATCGTTGCAGGCTTATCCATGAACTATGAAAGCGCATGTAATGCATAACTTATGTCTGGTCTCGAGAAGGTCAAGTAAAGTAGTTTCCCAACCAAATGTCTATAATGAGTAGGATTAGATAATACCTCCAAGTCATTTTATTGTAGCTTAGCGTTAACATCCTTAAGAGTAGCAATCAGTTTGCATCCTAAGAACCATACTCATCAAGCATATCAAAAACATACTTTCTCTGATTAAGCACGATGTCAATTTTGATCTTGCCTATTCTAGCCCGAGAAATGATTGTAGAGACCCTAGATCCTTTAGCTTGAATGTATCGGCATGGAAAGACTTAAAGGAATCTAAAGCATAAATTGAATCACTAGCAATTGGGATATCATCCATATACACAGGTAACTAAATATGTTTTAAATCATTTACAGACAAAGAAAATAGGGAATAAATAAGCATTTGGCTATTTAAAACCATACTTCAACAAAGCATCTGTTAATTTGATGTTCCACTTAAGGCTTATTTGAGCCCGTATAAGGTCACTGAATTGATATCTTTCACAACATTGGCGTGTTTAAGATCAAATAACAATAAAAATTTTGATGTAATGTATAACAATTGCCTCACCTTCACTTGTCTTGTGGCAGCAACCTTGTGTTTCAATTGATCAAACAGATAATACAGAAGCAAATGGTCATGCCATTCAGAGTATAAATGAAGCAAATTACCCGAATTACGAACCTAAAAAAGTTCAAAAACCACAAATTGAAATTTCAGAAACTTCAATTTTTACCCAAAGAAGGAAAAGAAACAAATTAAAATACAAAAAAAAACAACAAATTGTTCAATGAACTAGAAATAATCACAATTCAAATACAAATTCAACAAATTGCATGTTATGGCAACCCTAATTACAATACAAAAAATAACAAACCCTAAATTTCTAAATTAATTGAAATCACAATGTTGATAATCAACAATCAAGTAATCAAGTAAAACACACAAAACTAGTAATCAAATAGTCTGAGATAGATTTGAAACAGGAAAAAAAAAAAAAAGAATGGCAGACGGGTCACGGGCTTACCGGCGGACTACAAAGGTGTGGATGGACAACGTGAAGGCAACGACGACATGACAATGAACGGATGGACTTTTGAATCTCCCTAGTCGCCTCTCTCTCTCTCTCTTTAATGTTCTGCCCTTCTCCTCTTTAAACACCTTTTCCATTTTAAAATTAGGCTTTATTTTTTTAACCATGGTCAAACGACATCGTTTTTGTCTGGTTTAAAAAACTAAAGGTAGGGGTCGTCTTCTTCACGACGACCCTTGCCTCTGAGGGCAGTGAGAGTTTCAAGAGGCTCAAATATCGGAGGGGTCAATGTCAATAGTGTACTGGGGGTCCGCTGGAGACCCCACTCCCTCCGCCTTTAGTTAAAACCCAATAGATTCCAAAAAAAAAAGAAAACTATAATTACAAATAACAAATGGAAAATGTGATAGTAATTGCCCAATATATGCCTTAATACATGGGATCGTAATCACATGTTTTTTTGAACCAAATTATAAATCTGTAAATTCTTTTCATATAATGTTATTTGCAAAGTTATAAATGGAAAGGGATAATAACAAAACATACTGAGTAGGGCTGTACGAGCAGCTCGACCTTGATAAAAGCTCGTTCGAGCTCGGCTCGTTAATAAACCAGTTTGTTCGTGAACAAAATTCTCGGCTCATTTTTGTAAACATGTAATATCTCGTCCGTTACAGTTAATTCCTATGTAGAATTCAATTTGACCCCGTGGAGATTGGTGGTGTTTAAGGAGGTTCTTTCGTCGTTCCTCTCAGTTTTGGGTGTTTTTGATTGATCTCGGTAATGATGGGAATCATAAGTTCAAGCATGGAATGTAATTTTGCGTTTGTAAGGTAATTTGGAGTCCATCTACGCACGTAGGAATGTTTCTATGCACATAGGTAGCCTTTGAGGGTGAACCATGAACGTGCTTAACGTCGGTTGCACATGTTGTAAGGTACAACGTACGTTGGAGGTTGTTTTGACCGCGTTGAGCATCTTCTGGATATAATCTGAGAGGAAGTGGAATCATCTATGTGCTCTGAAGATGGTTCTAGATGCGTAGATCGATGCCTGAGATGGACAGTGAAGGTGTATACGCACGTCTGCATGTGTTGGAGAGCTCTACGCATGTTGTTCTTCATCTGGACTTTAACCGTGAGAGAGAGATGATCTGTGTGCATTGCAAGAGGTAGAACGCACGTTGATTCTAGATTTGAGAGTTTGGGAAGGGCACCAGATATGCCGTCTACACATACTGAAGCTTTTTCTATGCACATAAGCCTTGTTCAACGTGCGTAGAAAGAGCGACAACACATGTAGATGAGGCTTTTCTGGACGGTTTAAGTGAGACGCCACGTATCAGCTTTGTAGGTCTATAAATACACCCACCAACCTTTTATTTCTGCCATAACTCCTCCCAACCACTGAAATAACTCCAAAGATTTTCTCTCTTTCTCTCTCATTACTCTTCCATCCATCATTTTGCTTCATTGAGGTAAGAAACATCTGATAATCCCTTCTTTTCGCCATTTTCTGTTTTGCATTCACTCATCTAGGATTTTTCAAAAAAGTGTGTTGGATTTAGATCTGTTCTTTCTGGTTTAGGAAATTTAAACACTGTTAGTTTAAGGATGTTTAAGGTTGAAATATGAGATTTTAAATTCAGTTTTGGGAGATTTCGTGTTTGAACAAAATGGGTTTATTTCGAGCTAGAGATTCAGATTGTGATGATTTTCTTGTAGAATCTGAAGTTGTTTCTGTTAAATAAGGTCAGATTTGAGTTAGGGATGCTTTGATTTGTGTTGGGCTTTATGAATGGATAACTCATTCATCTTGGGTTTGAGAGATCCGAAAATGTGGGTGAAGAATCTCGATGATTCTGAGTTTGATTGCTGATATATATGTTAGATTCATGATCAGGAGATCAATTATAGTCAGTATGGGTGATCGATCAATTGGGCATTGAGCGGATTGAGGGTTTGCATGTTTTTAGCTTTCAACGCTTTTGAGGCTTAGATGGCATTTGCATTTCATACATACATTTGGTACCGCCACAGTACCAGTACCATATTCTGATCATTTGGATGTGATCTATTTGTTGCAGCTTCTTATGCCTGCCGACACGACCAGCTAGATACCAGTGGTGCTTGATTGGATTTTAGGTTGACTACCAGGTGAGTGTGGTAGCAGCTTCAGACACATAGGTTATGTCTTTCATAAATTATATTTTTTGTTGTGTTTAGACCATATCTGTAAATTGGACTAATTAATAAGTGGAATCTATAAGAAATCTGATTATGTGTATAAGGAATTCAGCTATCAATATGAGACAACAGTATTAGTCCCCTATCAGTATCCGTATAAGTTATCTATTGCATGTGTTTGCTATCAGTATATGATATATATAATGTGTTGATTTGGTACACTCTAGCTACGGGAGTTATGCGTAGCCTATTGTATATCATAGGTCAGTTAAGGCTCAATTACCAAGGTAGGTGGTAACTCGTATGACTAGAGCAATCACACAATATCAAATTACACCATGTGGCGTTGCCACATCAGTTTATATCAGGTGGCTCAGTCCACATAAGTTTAGTTATATCCCTATCAGATACTCAGTATATTGATATATGTTTATATATACGTTTGGATCTTATACGTGTTGTATGTTGTTTGTTGAAGGTGCACACGTTTTCAGAAATTCATTTTCAAAGCTAGAATATACCTAGAGTGTATATATATGTATTAAGTATATTGTGTGAGGTGTTTGTGAAATGTTTTCAAAACGGTCTGCGTGATGCACGTATGAGGCGATCTGGAGTGTCGCCCCTTTCTGAAATTTCTCACCCCCTCCCTTAAAAATTTTCAGGTGTTATTTGACTCAGCAACCATCCGACATTCAGATACTCAGTGAGGCATCAATTATTTGGTTAGTTGATGCCCTTTTGCTCATGCTCTGTTATTTTGTTAGGGCTCCGTACTGAAGGCTTATGGGTTACTGGGTTTTATTTTGATTT
>CAODLS010831350.1:0-21000 GCA_948243855.1 Flueggea neowawraea | reverse complement strand
TATTGCCAACATTGAAAGAACCTACAGAATCGTACACAATAAAGGTTTGGGTTAGGACTGAGGCTATTTTTCTTGTCGGACCATTAATTTATGTTAATGATTAAAACATTATGAAATGGGCTCTTGGTGGATTCGACACACTCATTTTTAGGTCATAAAGAATTATGAATTCAGCCTACTAATGTTGTTTTAATTAAAAGGTTTAATTAAATAATTAACAGGGAAGGAAGAAGACTTCTTGTTTAAGTAGGACTTATACAAGAAGCAATCTCCTATTTTACAGGAGGAGAGAGGCCGGTCACACAAGGTATGCGAACTAGGGTTTGTGAAAGAGATTGTGGTGGCACCCACAAGTTAATTCCAATTAGGCTTGGTCTCCTATTTTTTAGGAGTTTTGACAGGCCAAAAATTTCTTCATATCTAGCATTTTATTTGTGAAATAAAAACTCTAAAGGGTGTGGAAAAGGATGGCAGAAAATACATCAAACCCTTAAAGGATTTCAGAAATTCCTCACTATTCCCTTGTGCAATTCTAGCCGAAACACAAAAAGCAAGAAAAGAGTTATGGAGTGCTAGCACATGTGATCCTTACCCTTTGATCTTTCGTGTGTGTGAGGGTAGAGGGGAGTCATCATTTGGCAGTCCTTAGGTCAGTAACAATTCGACATTAGCTAAGGAGAAAGGGATCAAATTTTGATCCGGGCTCTTTTGGTGTTTGCTGAAATTCGGTCATCAAAGTGAGAGGTAATAAAATTCTGCACTTAATTTAGTACGCTTATATTATCATACTTGGATCTTGTGACATGTTTCTTGTGTTTTTCAGCTGTGTATAATGCTGATTAGTAGCATAAGAAACCCAACAAATGCCTCATATGGCACCATGCTGATACTCGATTGATACAAATTGTTATATGCATACTCAACCAAATGGTAAATGAGAATCCCAACTCCCACCAAAATCCACAGCGCACGCTCCCAACATCTCCTCCAAAATTTGAATTGCATGCTCAAATTAACCATCTGTCTACAGATGAAAATCAGTGCTAAAATCTAATCAAGAACTCAACTCTTCCTACAGTTTGCGCCAGAACTGTGAAGTAAACTGAGGTTCTTTATCATACACTATAGAAACTGGCACAATAAACAAACATAAAATTCTATCCATATATAACCTCGCTAGTCGTGATGCTCCATAAGTCATCTTGATAGGGAGGAAATGTGTTGACTTGGTCAATCGGTCAACAATAACCCAAATAGAGTCATATCTAGAAGATGTTCTCGGAAGTCCAAATACAAAATTCATCGTGATGAGATCCCATTTCCACTCTGGAAGCAATATAAGTTGAAACAAACTAGAAGGACACTGATGGTTAAAATTGTTGACGGCCAAACACCGACTGACTAACTCACTAATATCTTTCTTCATCCCTGGCCACCAATAGGACTCTAGAAGATTCTGATACATCTTAATGTATCCTGGGTGTACAAAATATGCAGAACTATGACTCTCAGTGTCACGATCCATTTTTGGACCATGACCGGCATGCAAGACGGACCGTCTATGGGAACCCGACCCATCTCACACAAGCCTCAGAGAATAAGAAATGCTGCCCATTAAATTATCAAGACATTTATAGAACAACGTTTGATGGTAAAACATATATATATATATAATAAGTATCAAAATGAATATCAGTGAAATCAGATACAAAGAATATAAAATATATCAGAGAAATCAAAAGTCAAAATAGGAAACCCAGTAACCCAATAGAATCTTGATGCAAAGCTTTAAAACAAAGAAGAAGCCAGACCAAAAGGGCGTCACTGACCAATATATAACACCTCACTGAGTAAGATGGCAAACAGTTGTCCAGTCAAAAGTCGACCTACATACAGGGGTAGATATAGACAGAGTTAAACAAATGGGGGTTAGAACCTAGTGAGGAATGACACTCTAGAATGCCTCATACATGCCTCATAAATACTGGTTTAAAAATAGTTTAAAATACCGCACGTAGGTATATCAAAGAGTATGTATATACATACACACTACATATGCAGTAGACTTTCCAAAAACATTTGTAAACAAGGCAAACAACACGAACGAAAGCATTTGTAATAATAGCTATAACATCAAAAATAGAGTGAAAGTATATTGGCGATACGAGACCAAAAATAAAGAATAACATGTGTGGGCTCCACCACCACCCAAGTGCAAAGGATACATGGACTACGCCACAAATCAAATCATGCGTCAGGCCAGGACAGCTTGGCTATCAACACTCCCTGATAGCTGGGGCTTCATCAAAGCATTCGTATACCGAAGGCAAATCATAATAATAGTATATACAAAAGCAAGGCATGCAAGCCATAGTAAAAAACAGAGAGAATATCTATATGCACGATATATCAAGTTCCAATAACAAAGATTGATTATTAAATCGCATAACCATTTTATTATTTAGGTCAATCCTCGTATTAGTCCAATTACAAAATATAAGCCAAGCATAACCAAAAATAGATACAATCTTGAGACACGACCTATGTGTTTAAAGCTGTTATTCACTCACCTGATAGTCCAACCTATAGCAGTTAGGCTCCACTAGTGGGCGGTTGATCTCGCTGGCACGGATTCGAAGTTGAAACAAAGATATCGAAAACAAGGTATATCAGAAACAAACAATGAATGACACTGGTACCTTGGTTGTATCGAAATGAGTCCACATGCAAATACAGACTCAACGCATAAACAACGCCCGAAATCCCATTTCGGTCGATGATACAACAATAATAACCCAAAGAACGAAATCCATGTAAAATTAAGATTTGGTCCCCGAAATTTTGAAAAATTACATTCAAGTCCCTGAGACCTCATAAATTTACAAACTAGTCCTCAAAGTTCTCAAGAATTGCAAACAAGTCCCCCAACTCTTTGAATTTGCAAAATACCAAAAATGGCATTTTTGGTCCCTCAGAACCTTGGCTTACTCGAGTTTGCAAGAAACCTAACTTGAGTTATCCAGGCCTTGGATTACTCGAGCTAGATGGATGCCCAATTCGAGTTATCCATACCCTAGCTTACTCGAGTTATCCGATTGGTCTACTCGAGTAAGTCATCTTCCCAGAATTCCCAAAACTCGATCCAACTTGATTTTTCCGATAAAAGTTCCAACCAAACACCCACATTAACTCCAAACAACTTCCCAAATATGAAACGAAGGTCCAATCAACCAAAACAACGCATAATTACCTAAAATTAACCGAAACCAAAATGATCTAATCCATTTATGATTATCCCTAATTTTGGTAATTTAAGGCCAACTCTAAGTGTTTCTAGACTCCCAAAGGCACGATCTAGCAAGCCCAAACAACCATTTCAACAGAGGCATCACGTATCTAACTCTATTAACATGCATTCAAAACCTTAAAATGCACATCTTACAAAAGCATGAAGAATTGAAGAAATGTAAGGGTTTAGAAGCATAATATTACCTCTGAGATGGTGTAGAACTAAGGAGAAACAACTGAAATGTAATATGGAAGAGTTTGGAGTGTTTGAAAGTGAGTGAGTTGAATAAAGTCAAATGAGTCGGGTAGGGCTATTTATAGAATTTCTGTTCGAACGTGCTTTGACTGAAGTTACACACTCCCTTACTCAAGTTATCCCTTCCCAGATTGTTCTGGGTTCATGGATTACTCGAGTTATCGATATGCTTACTCTAGGAATCTAAACCCTATATAACTGGAGTTACATAAGGCATTAACTCGAGTTATCCAACCCTCACATAACTCGAGTTACTTACTTTGCTAACTCGACTTATCACTCTTGAAATACCAAAAACAAATTAACAGCCAAAGCTCGAGATCCAATCGGAGATCTATAGAAACCCTATCGGAAAGAGTGGGATATTCCACTCAGTCATAATCTCCTCATGTAAGCCACCAAAGATGGTATGGATAACTCAAACCAAACCATATGACTCTAGAGTTGTCAACACTGAAACCAAGCACACTAGATTTCTTAACTTTTTCAAACAAACTCTAAATCTCAGTATCCTCCTTCTGAGCCTCTCTAATCCGATATAATAATACTGGTCTTGCCATGATGTGACCAAGCAACACCCCCAAATCACCCAACTATAATTTAACCCAATCTTCTAATAATCTTTACCACTCTGACACTGTTGGTCATGTCTCAGCTTAAATATGGGCTAAACTTCCCATCGACTTCCTACTAAGAGCATCGGCTACAACTTTAGCCTTGTCAGGATGATATGATATAGTACAATAATAATCCTTTAGCAACTACAACCAACATCTTTGCCTCAAATTTAGGTCTCGCTAACCGAAGACAAATTTCAAACTCTTATGATCTGTGAAACTCTCAAAAGTCTCCCCGTATAAATAATACCTCTAAATCTTGAGTGCGAACACCACTATTGCCAACTCAAGATTGTGCGTTGGACAATTTTGCTCCTGCCTCTTAAGTTGTTTTGATGCATAGATGATATGCTGAATTAATACATAACCTAAACCAACTCTCGATGTGTCATAATACACCGCAAACCCTCTAGAACCTGATGGCAAAACTAATACTACCACACTCATCAAACACTTCTTCAATTTTAGAAAACACTTCTCGTATGAATTAGACTATATGAACTTAACTCGTTTTTTAGTTAACCGAGTCATAGGAGCTGCAATCCTAGAGATTTCCCAAATAAACCTCTTATAGTACCCGTCCATACCATGGAAACTTTGAATCTCTATAACGGTCTTAGGCCTCTCCTAATGGAGTACTGCCTTCACTTTCTTCGGGTTCACCATAATGTCGTCCTTAGACACCAAGTGTCCCAAAAATGTCACTTGTTCAAGATAGAACTCGCACTTTGAGAACTCCTCATATAACTGATGCCCTCACAAAGTCTACAAGATTAAGCTCAAGTGGTCCTCGTGCTCCTCCCTACTCCTCGAATACACCAAAATGTCATCAATAAAGACAATAAAAAACGGATCCAAATGCAGTTTAAACACCCTATCCATTAAGTCCATGAATGTCTCTGATGTGTTAATTAAACAAAAAGACATCACTAAGAACTCATAGTGACTATACCTACTTTGGAAAGCTGGCTTAGGAATTTCTTCACCTTTGATACTCAACTGATGATATTCCAACCTCAGTCAATCTTAAATAACCATTGTGCACCTTGGAACTGATCCAACAAATCATCTATACTCGGAAGTGGATATCGGTTCTTCACTGTTACTTTGTTCAATTGATGATAATCAATGCATATTCTAAGACTCCCACCTTTCTTCTTTACAAACAATGCTAGAGCACCCCAAAGTGAAACGCTCGACTGAATACCCTTATCTAATAATTCTTTCAACTGTGCTTCTAATTCCTTCAACTCTGTTGGCGCCATCCGGTACGGTGGGATCAATATCGGATAGACACTAGATTGAACCTTTATCACAAATTCAATCTATATATTAGGTGGAAGTCCTGGTAATTCATTGAGAAACGCATCAGGAAACTCTCGAACCACTGGTACGTCTTCCACTCTTAACCCTAATCCATTCAACTTGCTCAGAACAAAAGCAAAATATGCCTCACAACCATGACAAATCATTTTCTCCACCTTGATAGCTGACATATACCCTCGTACAACACTGTCTCGCTCACCTTGATATCAGAACTCATTTTAACCTGGTGGTCAAAAACATACCCTATTTGCAAAACAATGGCAAGTTTAAAGCTAATCCATACCAAATATCACATCAAACTCCCCTATATATAACATTGTGAGATCAACTGCTAACTTGTGCCCATCAAAGGCGATTACGCCTCCCCGAACCATAAAACTAACCAAGATCTTACAACCCAAAGGTTACAAAACCTATAACATATATCTAATGGATGTACCACTAACCCAGCATGCTTAATAAAATTTGATGTAATAAATGAATGTGATGCACCAAAACCAAATAATACGTATGTGGAAGTACCAGAGATAGATAACCTACCAGTCACTACAGTATTGGAGGCCTACGCCTCCTGACATGTTAGATGGTATACTCATTCCGAACCTCTAGTAGTTGTGTTACCCTGACTTGCCTGACTGCAGTTTTCAACTCCATCTCTTTTTCCAAAAGAACCACGGCCTCTAGAACCTCTACCTTCTCCCCTATTAACACCAGTACTAACTGTACCTAAATCTCCTACTGTGAACTGCCCAGCCTGAGTCCTTTTACCCAACTTTGAAGGAAACTCCTCTATCTTGTGCCCCATCTGTCGACAATAAAAATAGTTGATTGTCGCCTTGTTGCATACCCTAGGATGCCTTATCCCACAGATTGCACAAGGCAAAAACAAGCTCCTTGAACCCTAACCTCCACTCTGACCTCCTGCACACCTAGCTGGTTGTGCCATACTAACACTCTGAGTACTCTGGCTCTGCCTTTATCTTTTTAAAGAATGTCAGAGTCTCTATTCTGACTGAACTCCATGACTATGACCTTGTTAGCCTCTAGAACTGCCCCAGTCTTCGTCATATTTGATTCCCTTGGGCGTCTCTCCTCTATATACTCCATACCTGTGGAAGATTCATCCATCTGCTTCATAATAGCCAGTCTATGGATCGCTACCACTCTATCAACTTAGGGAATCAAACCCTTTTGAAATTTTCTCGTTAGAACCTCCTCACTCCGGTAGTACTCTAGAGCATACCTACTTAGCTCCTTAAACTTATCCTCATATTTTGTGACTAATATACCTGGCTCCTGTTGGAACTCACTAAGCTCATCTGCCTTCTTATCCCTAAAACTCTAGGGAAGGACAAACATGATGAGCTCATTCTTGAGCTCAGTCCGACAAATTTCTCCACGAGTCTTATAGTCTTGCCACCACAGAGCTGCCTGACTGAACGTTGTAACTCTGACCCTCTTGGCATCATCAATGATGCCCCGAGCACTAACATAATCCTCCACCACAACAAAGAAGTCGTGGGGATCCTCTCCCATCTTGCTTGCAAATATGGAGGGCTTGACTTTAAAAACCTATCGAGTACAAGCTTCGTCCTGTGGTGCTATAAGTGTGACCAGTGCGGCCACCTCTAGCTGAGGCTGAGGAACTGGTGGCACCACAAATGGTGCAACTAGTGCTGCTACAGCTGACGAAGCTGGCTGAACTCCAATCGTTTGATCAGTAAAAATCCTCTCAATATGGATGAGAGCTTGAGTAAAACGCTTAATGATATCTAGTTGAGCCATAGGCTATGGTTGCAGTTGAGGATGAGGTGCTGGAGTTGCAAAATCGACGCACTATATGAATCATGTGAATTTGTAGCCGAATGAGCGGCGACCCCGAAGGACATGCGCCTAGGTCTACCATGACTTTGTCAATGATGTAGATTAATGTCTACAAACAATAGGCAAATAGAACATACATGCAAATGTCAGAATACATATGATTGCCATAGTACCGAGGTAATAGTCAGAAGGGTATATAGAGGAAAATAAGTCTGACTCGATAAAAAATACCTATGCTTCACAACCGACCCCGACAATATGAAACTTATCGCTTTGATACCACCTTTATCACGACCTGAAAATGGACCATGAACGGCATAAAAGGCGAACCGAACTAAAGGCCTTAGAGAATCATATATTCTACCCAATTAATTCATTTATGAATACATTTATTAAACCATCACAAATAAAAAATAAAAACATTATATATATATATATAAGTATAACAAAATGAAATCGTGATATTAAATGAGTATCAAAATATGTATCAGTGAATCAATGTAAACAAAATACATGTAAACCTAGTAACCCAATAGCAACCCGGTGTAGAGTTCTAATGCAAAAATATACAAAGCTTGACCAAAAGGGCACTCAATCAAACGGAACGCCTCACCAAGTATCAGGATGTCAGATGGTTGCTAGATGCCAAAAGTATACTTGAAAAATATTAAGGGATGGGTAGGTGAGTAAACTCAGTGAGGGACAACACTCTAGATTGCCTTCGAGACTCACATAAACTATTTTGAAAATAGTTCAAAAATATTGTACACATATATACACAAATATAATATGATATAATATAATATAATATAATATAATATAATATACACTCTATATACATAATAGTTTTCTAAACATATTTTTTCAAAACGTTCGCATCTATAGCAGACAATATACAGTCATACAGTATTATTAGTATTAGAAATATATATACACATATATAGCAGAGTCAAATAATGAGACTAGAAAAAGACATATATCATATGTGTGGTTTATGCCACCAGACAAAATCAGACAAAGTACATGTATCTAGCAGGACACACAACCACCATATTACCTTAGAGACTAAGGCCGAGACAAGACATTAATATACCAAAGGATACATACCCCATAGCTAAGTGTTCCATATCAGAATAATATAATGTATACATAATAAATAGCATACATGCATGCATATCAGGGTATTTATTATAGAAAATAATAACATAATATTTTTCAAAAAACAGAGTTCTTATTCCAGAATTATCACAAAAGTCAAATTTTTAAATTACCGAACCTTTAATTATTCTGTATTACACTTAGAGGTCCAGACATCACAAAAACATATAAGTTTGAAAAGACACAACCTATTTGTCCGAAGTTCTCATCTCACTTACTTAGTGTCCAAAGATAATAGTCTCAATCAAGCACCACTAATAGGAGGTTGGTCTTGCTGGCAGGAATAGGAAGCTAAAACAAATATACTAGAGAAATTTCAAAATTTGGTGCTGACGTTGTGGCATAACTAAAATGCATGAAATGTAGATGCAGAACCGGACCCTCAACGGTGTTGAAAAACCTATTGTGATCTAAGATCTAACGGTCTCATATTGAAAATTAAACATCTTGTAAAATTACAATAATTTCCTAACTTTTGCAAAATTACACTTTAGTCCCTAAGACCTTGAAAAATTATATATTGGTCCTCATACTTTTCAAAAATTATAAATATTCTTCCAACTACTAAGAATTCCCCACAAGACCTCAAACTCTTGAAAATTAGCATTTTAGTCCTTGCGATAGAAATTATTTCAAAAATACTCTAAAATTCGTAACGATCAATACCCGATGTTCCAAACCATTCACATTACTTTAAATCAACCATAGAAACTTAAATCTATCAACAATTTCATCAAAATAACAACAAATCACAAAGAATCCTCTCAAACCCGAACCAAATCCTAACCCATACAAAAATACAAAAAATCTCTCAAATCTAAACTAAATCTATGTTCCTCCAACCATAATCCATCATGATCTATCATCCTTTAACATCCATTTCAATAGAAATTATCAAAATTTGAACCATATAATAAATTCGGCCTTAAAGCTAAATATGAAAATAAAGCCTTAAAATGATAAAAGAAATTGAATGGAAGAGAAATCTTACCCCAAGAGATGTTAAGGAGTGATTGGAAAGCAATGCGAGAGAGACTCGGAAGAATTTGAGAGATATTTGGGTGAAAAGGAGTGAAATGATGAAGGGGTCGGATTTTGGGTGTTTTAAAGACTAACAGATCAAAACGCACCGTTTCGATGACTTACAAAGAAATGTACGCCATTTCCAAGCACAACGTATGTTGATCATCCAATGCCTAAATTACGTATGTCTTACCTACTCCAACGTACGTCTTACCTACTCCGACGTACGTCTTGCCCTCTATCCAGTTAGCGTACATCTCCATTTGTGGAACATATGTTATTCCTTACTAAACACTACTCCTCAACTTCTTTCGCTTTCAAACATGTGTCGAATCATTCCTTATGCTCAACAACACCCAATCTCACAAAAATAACACCATTAATCATCATCAAGCACTTCATCAAAATCACAAACACCAAAGGATTGGATCGAAATTGATCAAAATGCTACAAGGAACCTAATTGGAACAGGAAAGGTGTTACACCTTGTTTAAGTAACAAAACTTAGATAACCATCCCTATATAAATAGGAATCTAGACTGAAACCCTAGAAGACCAAGCAAGTAAAAAATATAGTTACCACACAAAAGAAACACCCCTAAAGTGGAGAATGTGTCATCAGCTTCAATAGAAGAAAAGAGAGCTTTTTCTTCTTCCGCCCCCACTGTGTTCTTGCGTTTTTTTTTATCTTCATAGGGCATTTAGATTGTGAATCAATCTTGCATCTATGTCTTGTTGTGTATTTGTTGCTTGCAACTTAGCATACAACTACATCATTCTCAAGCAATCGCTTATTGCTTCGTCCAATATGGAAATGTAATTAATAGCGTGCTACAAGACATCAATTCATGCTATTAGGTTGCATAATCTTGTTATTAGACTGTGTATAATTGACGTCATTAAGAGGCAAATAAGTTATATAGTGACAATAGAGATGCAGTCCTTTATAGCAACAATAAGATAAGGGTTCAAAATAGTCAATTTATTATTGAACACATCAGCAAAGACTCCATATTTGTGGATCTGCTTACTAGGGTATTTACACCTATACCTTTCATGAGCAAACTGCTCGAACAGGTGTTGCATTACTAATAATATTTAGGTTTAGTGGGAGTTTGTAAAACGTACTAGGTTAATTACTTTACTTTATCATTGTTATGACAATAATTATGGTTTAAAGTAAAGTATTCAGTTCTTCAACTTTCACATTGAATGTTGTTTTAATCTCATAAGGTTTAAAGTACATAGGACCAGTTGAAAATAGGCAGCAGCGAAACTAGAATATATTATTTGTGGGTACCAGATAATATAGTAATTATTATGATACATATAAAATCAATAAAATTATAGAAATAATCATAATCAAGAATTTATTTGTTGATATATAATATTTTTATTGCATAAACATCAAACTTATTGTTTAATTTCTTACACTTAAATATTTGTATTACATAAAGTCCAAATGGGAGATTGTTAAACATTTGGACATAGAACATATACACAACATGAACATATGCATTCAAGATGCAGATGTGCTTGCATTGCAATTATGGATCGTATATTTATCATTATATTAAAATTTAAGGGTCCAATCGAAATGATCTAATTATGTTAATAGGGTCATGCCATTTTATAATAAGTGGTTATTTTAATATATGCGTAGACACTCGAGGAATAATGCTAATTTATGATGGGCTAATTAGCAATTATACCAACTATATATAAAGGGATTGTGGCTGTTAGTTGAACGTATTACAAATGATACGTCCTTTCCCTTCTCAGTAGAAACCTCATCATTCATTTAGATGTTTGAGAGTACGAATCAACTAGAAATCCATCCAGCGAATTATCGAACCCGATATGATCATGGATTCAAATATGCTCCCATTATCTCGTGTATGTAGACCGATCAATTTCTAGGTAAGAGCTTCATCTTGTTTATCGATCTATAGCAGTAGAAATTCTAGAAATTACAACAAGCTAATGTTAGATGAGACATATGTATAAATCCCAAATGATTTAATAAAAAGAAAAACAAAAGTGAAAGGATCAATCCCTATATTATTTGGAAAACAACAGCAGGTAAATCATATGTCTAGACATGTCCATTTGTCAATCGAATCAATGAAACAGATCAAAACTGAATAAACAAAAATGGTACCAAGATCGGCCAGCCCGAAACTGTCCAAAAGGAGGACCAAAACCTCGTTGACTAGCTTGGTTCAAGTTCAAGGATTTCAAAAACTAAGAGCCTCTAGTTAACCAACAATTAACTAGCAATTTTATGACGGTTCAACGAACAAAAAAAGAAAAAAAGCGTTGTTGTTTGGCAAAAAAAACTTTATTTTATTTATTTAAAAGTTTTAAACCATCTAAACCACCCAATCTGAATTCGTAAACCAAATCACTCAAACTGAAACCAAACTGCTCAGATAATAATTGTGGGCGGCTCAGTGCTGGTTCCACCAAATCTCAAACCGGTTCAATAACGATTCTTCATGAACCGTGGATATGTCTACATAAGTCGAAAGTTTAGACAGTCCATGGCTAGAATCTTATTTAAGGGGTTTCGAACTTAATATTATGCCCTATAAATTATAATTAAACTATTATGGAGAACAAACCACTCATTAGTTTTTAAGGGGAATTTGAGTTGTTAGTTTCGTGGAGGACACAAGTACGGTTATACTTGATCTAAAGCTTTTAACTGTCTCCGATTCTTGCATCAGTTTAATGGGTCCCCACTCATGCATATTGTGGTCAACTGGCGCGTCCAACTCTCAATTCATGAACCTAGCCAACTCTCTAACTTATAATATCTCAGTTAATGATGTTAAGTCGTCATTTAGCTTTGTCTATTGCTAAAACATGTGATTGTGTCGGGAGTGTATCCTCTAGTTTGCATTTAATAGACTTCTAGGCTACTTAAGCACATGTTTTTTAGGCTACTCAAGATATGCCGTTATTAGTATTGTCTAAAAGAATATGCCATGCAATGTGATTAATTTTAGCCCAAGTGTACATTCCAAATACTATAGCCACTTTGACTTTTATTCCATTTTAATTGGAGCATATAGCACAAATTCTTTGTTTAGTAATTAAAAAAACAAGTTCTTCATTTCAAAACTTGTCTTACACTTGATTGTTTTTGTCAAGACTCAAACTTTTAATACTTCTTTAGCCTTGTAATTTGGTTGAATTGAAAATTAATTTTTTATGGAGATTTTGTAAGATTTAATATCTTATTGTTAGAGAATGTGGTTCGCCCAAGACAGGTCATAGGTCTAACCCAATTCAATCGAGACTTGAATATTTTTCTCGTAGGTCCAATTCAACTAGATTAGTCTTAAATGAATAATGGGAAAGATGTACTCTACATATGTATGTAAGAGAGCCGACATTAGGGGTGCACAAAAAAATGTCCAAATCGAAACACTGAACGAATTGAAGGCAAAACCGAAAGAAGATGGATGACTATGAATGTAGATTTTTGAAAACTAAAAGGTTTGGTTTGACTTGGGTTTTATCCATTTTAAAACTGAACCGATCCTACCTTTTATTACATAAAACGCCACCGTTTTTTATCTTGATATATATACATAGTTGATCCCAGACATATATCTCTACTCTATTCTCCTTTGTCCATCGTTGCTTCTTCACTTCACTTTGTGTTGTTTCTCTCCCATTTTCTCATGCAAATGTACCAAAACCTCAAAACTCTCATTTCCTCTTTCAAGGAATCTTCTTCATCGGTTTCAACAATGCATGGATCTCTCATCTCTCAATACGTTGTCATTTTTATTTAGATTTGAAATTTTAGTTTATTTCTTCTTTTGTTTTTGTGGAACAGTCTTAGTGTTGGATTTCTTGTTTTGTTATTTCAAACTTAAAGAATAGACTGACGTTTGACAAAAAGAAGTAAGAGTAGCTTAATGTTGTCCTATTTTTCTTGCCTGTTGCCGTTGTTTCTGATTATGTCTTTGTGATAATTTTGGATGTTCGTAATTTTCGGTTTGCATGTGAATTTTGTAACATAACAAAGACATATTTTTGTAAACAAATCAACAATGATGTTTGTTAATTTGTTGACATAATTGTATAAAAAAATGTGCCAGAGTTGTTTATTCCGACTTGCAAAGAAGCAGTTTTCATGTGAAGTTGTCCTATATATACTGGCAGACAACATATTTCTATTCTACAATCTTCTCTCTCTATATATATACTAGTAATTTCTACATACGCGTTGCGTGTGTAGAATTTTCATATTGTAATTGTGCATAGTAAAATTAATGGCTTATACCTCATATAAAATGGCTTATAAAAAGTTACATAATTAAAATGTAACTAAGAGCTTCCAAAAATAGAGAAAGTATGCTTGAATACTATGTCAACTGTTGACTTTTAAATTTGCTATGAGAATTAATTTTTGTCTATGGTAGCTTATTTTAATTCTGGAAATGTCTTTTATACTTACTTTCAACTTTTTAGAGTTCTACATCATTCAAAATATAAAGGAAATTAAATGTGAATCTCCTCTTGAATCAACAAGATTGTTTTCTCCAATACTTGGATAGTTCCATCTTAGCATTGGACTTTGATTTTGTCATTCTAATTGTTTTTACTTTATATGTTTTCTTTTTAGCATGTCTCTTTTCAAATATGACATCTTCTACGATAACTAAAAATTCTAGGATGGTAAGTTGGGTAGACATTCTTAAACTTATTTGGAAGATAAGAGAAATGTATGATCTTTATCTTGTGCTAACATTCGCCTTCTCAAGAATTTTTTTTCGCGTTTTTCCTTTTTCCAGTTTTAATTGATTGAGTTTCATTTTTAATTTATTGATTAGAAAAGTATTTTTTTTTCTGAAAGAGTCTTGGCTTTCTCATTCTTGAAACAACTACTTATTTATGTGAGTTTGAAAAGTTTACTCAAGCCTCAAGTAAAGGATTCATGTTGCTAGAGTTATATCTTTTTTCGTTAAAGTAAGATACACTTATAAATTTGTCTATTGTTATTGTCTCGATTCTTGCTTGACTAAAAATTTATCGCTGGAGTAAAAAGACCCTTGTAAAATTCTAGGGTAGAAATTTAAATTACTTTTGAAAGGTAAAATTATTATTTTTAATTTTTTTTTATGTTTATGCTCCACTTAATGATTAAAAAGATTTAGGGTAAGTCACCTTTGTTGTGTAGTCTTTGTATTATAGATACCATCTCATTTGATCCCTTAATCCATCCTCTGCTATTTTGATCATTTTTAATTAGGAATTTTATTGGTAGTTTACTTCAGTTACATTTCTTAATGAAGTATTTATTTGCCACAAGTTAGGCAAGTTTTCACATCTTTATCTAGAGAAATCATTTTATTGGAATAAATTTTATATGTTTAACTCTATTATTCCTTTTTATTGAGAATTAACTAAATTCTTGCTTAGAATGCAACTTTTTCCTACAATGTTATTGAAAAATGTATTGCTACACTAAAATTTTTACTATTACTTATAACAACAGTTTACTAAAAGATATATATATTTTTTAATTCTATCATTTATGTAGGAGGTATATATGAAAGTTTTACATTTTTCTTTTTCATTATGGCTTGAAATTGTCTTTCTTTTAATTTGTCTTTTATTTCTTACCAATTTGAATCTGGCTTTGAAAAAATGAAGTTGTCCTTTATTATTGATGTATGCTAAATGTATATGTGAATTCAAGCATAAAGTATAGCATTTTCGCCCTACGTGTACTTGATTATCAGCGAATTTATGCACTTTTCTTATTTTGTGTAGGCTGATGAGGAATGCATGAAATAAGATGGAAAAGATATGAAAAATATATGAAAAAGATGTTTTTAAAGTTGCAAGATCGATGAAAGAAAGTGCATAGAAAACCAGCTCGAATGGTGCCACGTACATCGCCACTCGAAGAAATGTCAGCAGCAACAACCTGAGCCACAAATATGGCTGAATTGCGGGCCAGCCACACCCTAGGACCATAGCCGTGGCCACCAACTCAAATGTTGTTTTTAGGCAAAGATGGACCACGACCGTGAAAAAGGCTGTGGTCGATAGAGAGCAAGACCATGGCACCACCACGATCAGCAGCCACGGCCTTGGCAATGGTTGTGGCTATCCAAATTGAAGAGAAAAAGGTTGGCGGCCAAGGGTAATTTTTGGTGAACAAAAGATATACTTTAAGGGGAAATTTTGGAAACACAAAGACTAAGGTTTATGGACTTGTAAAGAGTTATAAATATCCATCTTAAACACATTTCCTACATCTTTTATTCATTGTAGACATTAGTTTATTTTCTTCTTTCATTTTAGGGTTTGAAGAAGGGAGGGAGAAAAGGGCTTAGAGCTCGGAGGTTTCTCTTGAAGAATATCGAAAGAGACGTCTTCCATATCCGTTATTCTCCTTTCTCTTTATCTTACACTTTTACCATGATTTATGTTGAACTTCATTGTCTTATTTTATGTTACATAATCATGGTAGCTTAGATTTCTTGTTAAAACTTAGAGATGTAGACCTTGATATTTATGAATGGGTGTTGTTCTTTGAATGCCATCTTTTTTGCTTATCTTGGATTTGATTTAATGACATCTATTGAATGACTATTATTGTGTTTGGTAATCATAATGATAGTTTTGATAAGTTTTGTTGATGGATCGAAAGAAAAAAAGGCTAGATGAGATCAACATGTATTAAACTTGTTACGTTTGTATATAGATATTCATGCTAACAAGGTGTTAGATGAAATTACCGAGAGAACTCAATGAGTCTAGTTTAGTTAGGTGAGACCAAAATGACCCTTCTAATAAATGTAGACATAGCTTAAATGAACGCAAGAGAGGCTTTAGGCAATTATAGCGAGAGAACACTCAATATCTCATAACTCGTTTATAAATGGAGTAAATAGTAGTCTTGGTCGAGTGTCAGAAGTCCTAGCTTTGTACAAATTTCGTATTTGCATTATTAAAAATATCCAAAATCAATTCTTTGTGTGTTTTATTTTCTTTTACGAATCGATCACATTTAACATTTACTACTCCTCCTTGTGGATATGATAACTTTGGAATATTCCTTAGTAAAATTACATCGACTATCGTGCGTTTACGATAGCACCGACCAATTATATGTGTAAAAGTTTATCATAAGTGCGAAGTTTTTTCACGTATGGACTTAACAATCAAATAAAATATAAAACTTAAAATTGCATTACAAAAAATAAACTTTACATTTGCGAATGAACATTTAAATAAAATAACTCACAATATTGCCAAGTAAATTTGGATTTATAACAACTCTAAAATATAAAAAGGTAAAAGAAAAAAGAAAAATAAATAAAATTAAGCATTATAACTTTACAAAATCAACTCAAATAATTGATATGGCAACAGTTTTCAATTCAAATATGATTTATCTTGTGGTGGTGACTTTCTATACAGAATAATGATATATGTGGTGGCTTTGTTACTGCTTGTAGTTGAATTCGTATGAGACTCTGACCAAGATAATCTTTTTCTGTTTTTTTTTAACTAAAAGTTAGGATTATAGTTTAAAAAATCTAAGTTCTTGTTGTAATACTCTTATGCCTTTTTTCTTTTTAAAAAGAAAGGGAAAATTCTTCATGGGGCCCACAAAGAGTATTTGGAACCAATATTTTTTGAAATTTAAGTGCAGTTTTGATTGTGAAAATAGTGGTTCCCATCTTGCGCCTTGTTTAGGACTCAATAAAGTTTATACTACCTAAACAAAGATTTACAGTGGCATATAATTGGATGTTCCAGTTTAAACTAAATACGTGTTCTCCTATATTTTTTTTCAACAGGAATTACGACTTTTTTTAAGAAAAAAAATCGAATTTTTTAATATCGTATAGTACAAAACTTAAAATTGTATTATAGGAAACAAAAATCACGTTTACGAATGAACAACTAAAATATAAAAAGGTAAAAATAGGACAAAAATAAATAAAACTAAATATTATAACTTTACAAAATCAACTCACAAATAATTGATATGGTAGCTTTCTTTCAATTTAAAAGAAGAATACTAAGAAGAATGAGGATTTTGAAGATTTTCTTGAATCTCTCTTCAATGTTCATCCATCATAAGACATAATATAATCTCCAAAGAATTATAAAAGTCTTTTCAACTAAATCATGAGTGGAATTCTGTAAAAAGTTGTCCAATCATACCTGAAATAGAGTTTCTGTGATATTTGCTACAAGTTTTAATCCTGGTTTTTGTCAAAAATCTTTTGATTCCTATGACCCTTCTTTGAGTTCCTGGAAACTCTCAAACTTCTTGCTTCTTTGTTCTTAGAGTGGCATCTAACATGACAGCATGAACAGATCAGTTGTTTCCTAAGAAAAGATCTTCAATTGAAATTCTTTTCACAACCAAATTTTCACGAGTTGAGTAATTGAGTAGGATTAAGTCCTAAGTTTCTGTCAAACATTTTGAATACCAAAAGACAAGACACCCAGTTCACTCAAAAGCTATTAAGGATTCCTGAACTAATGAGAAAGGTGAATATTTTCCATCACAGAATAGAAGCCATGTTTGTCAAGAGACATGAATTTCTGCAGGATCAATATTGACATATGGCCTAAATAATCCAGAATGCGCCATAAAAAATGAAGTTCTCAATGTCTCCCTCTAATCTTTGAACTTTAAATCACTATCAACACAAAACTGTAGATTGGTTGCAGAAGTAGAAAAAAGCATTCAAGTATATTAAAACAGCCTGCTGCCAAGGAGAATTCCAGTGAATATCTAATCAGGTGAGAAATTACCTCCACTGCAGATGGGAACAATATCATTCCAACGATACTAAGGCTAATAAGATACCAATTATAACTAGGTCAAGAAGAACTATTGTGGCAACAGAGATCAAAACATGATACTCTACCATATTAGCTATGTGCGCGAAAATATAATGGATTTATTCGATCCACTAATGATTCGACTGATGAGACCTACGAGGAGAATAATTAGAATTAAAGAGTCCGGGTAACCCTCTCCGATAGTTAAATCAGTAAACAGAAGAGGTTAGATTAATTATTAGACTATGAGGTTTTAATTAATGCTATCATAAGGCTCAGCCTGTGATTAAGTCTATATAGAAATTAATAATGTTTGTTTCCAAATGATTAGAGGTGAGCACATGACTAGGGGTGTACTGCTGGACCGCAAAAATTAAGAAATTCGCTTCGAATTGTACCGTAATTTGTAGTTTTTTATAGATTCAAATTGGTTGCTAATCATAATTTTATAAATTCGCTAATTTGCAATTCGAATGCTGTTAATAATATATTAAAACCGCTCAAACCAAACCACAATCACGTAACTGCATATATAATTAAACTAACCTAAATTTATGATTGAAATTGGTATATTTTGGAGTTATTCTATATTTTATAATTAAACCAATCCAAATTTATGGTTCAAAGTGGTATATTTTGGAGTTATTCTAAATTATGTGCAATTCTTTTAAATTTTTTTATAGCTGAAAATGTATATTTTGGATGCTAACAATAAGTATACATTATATTAGTTAGAGGCTTAGAGCTAATTGACAGATGGTGAAACAATTGCATAATTATACTTATTTTGGGATAGCAATTGATAAAGGTTAATATATTTTAAAACAATCTTTCTTATTTTCGATGTAGCTTCCATATTTCATAGACATTGTTAAATAATATTAAGGTTATTTTTCAATATTATTATTTATTTTATTTAATTGTTTATTTATTTTTATACATTTAATAAAACACAAACAGCCAAAACCGATAATTATTGATTTTGTGGCATGATTAAGGTCTTACTAACACCATTTTCTGTCAATAAAAAAAAAGTTTATAAAAGTGTTTTTGTTTCTTTCTATAACATTTCATTAATTATTTTTTTATACAATAATGTCTTGACCTTTGTTTTTGGCTTCTTGTATCGGTTCAACTACAAGGGCATACAAATAATGGTGATTTTTGGTTCAACTATAATTGCTCATGAGTAGTTAAAAGCAATTGAATAGTTAGTATGTTAACCAATTTTGTAGCACTATTATTCCTATGATCCCATATATTTAGTATTCAACATATATGTGCTGCTCTTTTCCATAAACGTCAGTGTATACCTATTGTTTTTGATAGGAATTCTACTTTATTATAGTTTACATCTTTTTTTTTTAAAAAAAATTTGAGGCTAATTTCGCTTGATACTACAATATCTTCACACGCGTTGCGTGTGAATCTTTCTCATATTATGAATTAATATTATAAAATTTTAATTTAACAATAACAACAATATTTATTATTTGAGAAAATATAAATTTAAAAATTGAAGTGATAAAACGCATAATAAATTTAGAGAATAATATTATTTAGAGTTTGGTCTAATGTACTAAATATAAGTGATCTATTTTATTTTCTCCCTTTAAATTTTTTAGCTTGTTGAATTCCCTCTAAAAAATTAAATCAAACTACTTTTTCAATCATACCTTTAACAACAATTTACACAAATTTGTAATGTGTACGTAATTGCACAACTGAATTTTAATAATTGAACCATTCTTCAAACAAAATTTAAATAGATTAAAATTCGAAAGGAACGAGGTCTACATTAATTTTTTTTATTAATTTTTATAATCTTACAATAAAGTCCTTAAATTCTTTTTAATGTTCGAAAAAAATTACAACTTATTGACAATGTAAATTAAAATGCTCAGAACAATTTGAGGTCTCAAAATAAATAACAACAAACTCTAAATATTAATCTATGCCAAATTAACTTATTGAAAGGGTCATCCTTGTATGCAATTTTTTTGTGCTATCGAGAATAAACATCATCAAATTTATGCGCTGATACATCTTAAAATTACACTGCATTACAATTAAGGCTATTTTTGTGGCCAGAGGCTATTTTTAGACAGTATCAAAGGTTTTTTTGACAATATACTTTCTGTTTTTCAACATCGGTACTTTTAAATATAGTATATATATAGATATATATGATAATAAAATTTATTTATTTTTGGGTAGTTACAATAATAATAAGTTTATTGTTATCGATGAACTCTTTCTTATGCATTCAGTAAGTGAGTGTTGAATCTAAAACTGTTCTGATGTTTATCTCTACGAAATTTTTGTTAGTCAGAGAGACTGATAATTATTATTAATTGTGGGCCTTCGATTTTATTCATAAAAGTTGTTCATGAGCACTGCCTGGCCGTATATGCAGATGCACAAACGTGACAGAGATGGTGCACAATAACAAATAAAAGATGCTAGTTTTTTTAACATAACAAAGACGACTTTTCGTAAAAAAATGAACAATGACGTTTGTTAATTTATTAATTGTTTGTAAATATTAGCACAAATTTAGGGTTGTAATTTTTGATACGATAATATTACAACAACAAGAGTACATGATTACAAACAACAACAAACGATATATGTTGAAATGAATTTCATATTTTTGTGTTTATATGGCCGATT
>CAODLS010831336.1:0-13052 GCA_948243855.1 Flueggea neowawraea | reverse complement strand
TCCGATGAACTTTCTCGACCTATCTGATAATCAACTATTAGGAGGCCTCACTAATTGTTGGGATCAATTAGGGCAACTAAACTTTGTCAATTTGGAGGCCAATAATTTGTCTGGAGCAATACCAAGCTCTATCGGTTCTCTCCATTGGCTTGAGGCCTTGCGTTTGAGCAAAAACAATTTCATCGGCGAGCTACCCCCATCGTTGCAAAATTGCAGCGAGTTAGGACTTCTTGATGTTGGAGAAAATAAGTTAAGTGGAGTTGTACCGGCATGGATAGGAGAAAGCCTAACAGGGTTGGTTGTTCTGCGTTTAAGGTTTAACAAGTTCTATGGGAATATTCCTTCGAAAATGTGTGATCTTTGTGATCTTCAAATATTGGATCTGCCTTCAACAACATATCAGGTTCCATACCAACTTGTCTCAACAGTCTCACTGCTATGGTATCGACTCAAGTTATTTCTTCGACATTATTCCATATCTATCCTTTGCTTTATGACACCTCAGCAATCTATGTTATCAACACATCGATCATTTGGAAAGGAGTTGAGCAAACATATAGCAGAACACTTGGCTTATTGAAGATCATCGATCTTTCGAGCAATAATTTAATTGGAGATATTCCAAGCGAAGTAACGGAACTTTTAGGACTAATTTCTCTGAATCTGTCAAGAAACAATTTGGGGGGCATAATTCCTGAAAACATTGGTCAACTGAAAGTATTAGAAGTTCTTGATTTGTCTTGCAATAACCTCTCTGGAAAAATTCCATCAAGTTTGGCTGCTACAACATTTCTCACTACGTTAGACTTGTCAGATAACAACTTAATAGGAAGGATTCCAACAAGTACCCAATCACAAAGCTTTGGTGCATCTCCATATATGGGCAACATTGGACTATGTGGATGTCCACTTCCGATCAAGTGTTCAGGTGATAGCAATGGATGCCTAGACAACGAAAGGAGGCAAGAAGCCACAACTCCTGTTGGCATCACAAATAACGCTGAAGAAAATGATGGATTATTCGACAGGTCAAGTCTTTATTCTGGTATGGGTGTTGGATTTGCTGCAGGATTCTCAGGGTTTTGCTGCTTTTTAGTGGTGAACAGTTCCTGGAGACAAGCTTATGTTGGATTCTTGAATAAAATGGGTGACTGGCTGTACTTATTCATGGAACTGAAGATAGCCAGACGAGGTTTTAATGCTGCAAGATGAATATATGTAAACAAAATGTTGTTGTCTGCCATCATCTATCAATCCTATTTTATGTTTTTTTTTTCCGTTCTATTTCGGTTTGTTGTTGTCATCTAGGAAACTGAGTGATTTGCTAATATGATTGTAATGATAATAAAATAGAGTGGTGGAAGCTGCACATCTTCAGACTAGTTATTTTTGCTACTCTATGTGTTCAACTCCAGTCAAATTTTATTGGCTTAATTTGCGAGCTTGACATATGTGGGCATGGGATAGTTGTTTCATGTTTATATGCTGAGATCATAAGAAGTAGCAACTTGTAATTTTAAAAATATTTAAAATAAGATTGTAATATTTTAAAATTCAATTAATTAACAAATGCAATGCAATTGTCTCGATGTCCACTAGCTATATACTTAGCGTCTTTACAATCAAGGAAAGTGATCATTTCATTGATAGAATTTTGGCAGGATGTCTTCAACCAAAGATGAGCCCTACCGAAATGTGTTTTAATTAAAATGTTTTTGACAAGGTTCTACAAATTACAGTCATATTTAAATTAATCGAAAAGAAATTCGTCTCCTGTAAAAGTTGATCTCATCAAAACTTTACTCAAAATATGAACTGCACATTTCGAAATATAAAACAATGTGAACCATTAATATTGATCAAACCATTAATATTCCGTTTCATCCTTTGTGAATCTCTACAACAATTCATTTTCTGGATCTTTATCTTTCTCATGTACAACAACGGAATCTTCTTTAATCTATCTTGACCTTTCTCACAATTTATTGTTTCCGAAACTGTTGAGTTGAATTGATTTTATTTGTGATATGTTGAAACTATCCTAGTAAAACTTGAGCCAAGGCAAAATAGGCCAGGTCTTGTTGTTTTGGGTTCGTTTTAGGGTTAAGGTTGGTCTATTTGACTAGAGCTTTTGTAAAACCTATAAATATGTGGTTTGGGAAACATATGTAACCTAGAGTGTATGTGTGTCATCTTTCATAGTGAATAATAGAATTATTCGCTCTCTCTGCCTGTGGATGTAAATCAATTTGATCGAACCACGTAAATCTTGTATTCTTGTGTGTGATTGTTTCTCTTCTTGATTTTAATATTTTCTTATTGTCTTGCTTGACAAGTGGTATCAGAGCTCTAAGCGTTGTTGATTCATAAACTCCTGGGTTTAGATCTGCAAAAAAATGTCTTCCCACAAATTCAAGATTGAGAAGTTTAATGTCTCGAATGATTTCACTCTGTAAAAGTTGAAGATGAAAGCACTTCTAGTTCAGTAGAAGTGTGCTGATGCGATAGAAGGGAAAAAAGGTTACCGAAAGAACTGACAACGGTAGAGAAGGCTACAATTCTTTTGATTCTAGATGATGAAGTCCTGAGGGAGGTAGCATATGAGACTATAGCAACTGACTTGTAGAAGAAGCTCGAAAGCAAATACTAGAAGAAATCCTTGACAAACATGCTTTATTAGAAGCAGCAGCTGCATACATTGAAGATATCAGAAAGTATGCAGGTAAAAGATCATCTTGATAACTTTAACTAAATTATACTGGATTTACAAGGTGTAGGTGTTAAAGTTGAAGATGAGGATTGAGCTATGATTATGTTATGTTCTCTACCAAATTCTTATAAAAATTTTGTGGATACTATGATGTATGGTAGAGATAGTATCTCAATCAATTATGTTAAAGATGCTTTGCTGTCTAAAAAATTGAAGAAATTAGTTTGTAGTTCTATGGAAGGCAGTGAAAAATTTGGATTAACTGCAAGGATAGGTAAAAACATAGAGAGGAATCATGGGACTAATAACAGGTCACATTCGATGTCGAGATCTGGGTTAAGATGTTATCACTGTAAGGAGATTGGGCACATAAGAAGGCTTTGTTCACAATGAAAGTAGAAAAACAAATAGGAATCAAGAGCAACGGTGGTTCAGAATAATTCTGTGAATCAAGAGAGTTCTAACGAGGAAGAATGCAGTGATGTTTTGATAGTTTCTACACTTGGCTCTATAGATACTTGGGTTATAGACAGATGAGCAGCGTATCACATGACCTTTTCTAGAGAGTTGTTTATTTCTTTTAGGGAGTGGAATGGCAGTGTGAAATTGGAAAATGGTGCAAAGATGAGTTTAGAAGGTAATGGTTTCCTATAGATTGGGATGTATGATGGATGATAAAAAAATTTGATCCTTGGTATGTCCCTGGTTTATGAAAGAATTTGATTTCTGTGGGTACTTTAGTTAAGCAAGGATATGGTTTCTCTGGTAGAGGTGAAGTAATTTGGGTGTCCAAGGATGCTCTAGTAATGATGAAAGCTAAATTGCAGGAAGGCATTTACATCTTGATGGGTAACTTAGTGGCGACGACTGGCTCCGAGACTGTTGCTAGTTCAGTAGAGAAGCAGGAGGAGTGCTCAAAGTTGTGACATAAGAGTCTGAGTCATATGTGTGCGAAATGGATGAATGTATTGAGTAAGAAATGACTATTAGGTGGCATAAAAACTGAGAAACTGAAGTTCTGTGAGACATGTTTGATGAGTAAGCATTGAAAGGTAAGGTTCAGTGCTGCAAGTCCTTAATCTAGTGGTGTATTTAATTATGTTTACACATATTTATGGGTCCCTTTCTGGCGAAGTCTCTTGGTGGGCACAAGTACTTTGTGACATTCGTTGACAATTTCTCTAGAAAATTTTGGTTATACTTTTTGAAATCTAAGGAGGACGTGTTTGAAAGATTCAAATAGTGGAAGACTGATAGAAAACTAGACTGGAAAAATAGTCAAAATACTGAGAATTGAGAATGAACTTGAATTCTGTAATATAGAATTTGATGAGTTTTGTAGAAAGGAAGGTATAATGAGGCACCACACTGTATGGGAAAAAACCATAACTGAATGGAGTTGCAGAACTGATGAATCAAACACTTATGCACCGTGCAAGATGGATGAGTATAGACACAGGTCTTACTGAAGAGTTTTGGGATAAGGTCGTTAATAATGTTGGATTTCTGGTAAATAAATCGCCATCAACTGCAATTGATGGGAAGATTCCACAAGAGGTATGGTCTGGTAAACCTTGTAATTATTTTGACTTGAAAATATTTGGTTGTCCTTAAGAACTTGTGTTAGTGATGGCAAACTGGAGCTTAGGACAATAAATGTTCCTAAGGTATTCGTCTAAGGGGCAAAGGTTATAAGCTGTGGTGTGTTGAGAACAAATGCATGTTTTTGGCTAGCATAAATGTCTCTTTAGATGAGTCTGCTATGTTAAGCCAGAAGGTGGAGCTTGAAAATCTGGCAGAGAATAATAACATTGGTTTTGGTGCAAATGAGAAGGTGGAGTTTGAGATCGAGATTCCAAAATTGAAGGGTGTCAAATTGAACCCTGAAAAATAGCCAAGATCAATCGTGGTGATTCACAGACTGTAGCAATGAGTAAACCAAGTTAAGTTAATGGTGTTAATTATCACAATCCATTTTCGAACCATGACAAGTGTACAAGACGAACTGAACCAGAGGCTCGACCCATCTCGCACAAGCCTCGAAGATTCAGACTTTCTACCATATTAACAGATTGATAAGCATAATAAATCAAACATATAATTTATAAGTAAGACATGGGTACATCAATAATGATACATATATGAAAATAATAATAATAGTTAATACAATATCTAGAATGCAAAATAAACCTTAGTAACTCACTAGCATTTGATTGTGAAGCTCCAACAAAAATAAAGGAGGCCGACCAAAATGGCATCAACTAACCAAATCAACGATGCGTCACTGAGTATCTGAATCCCATATGGTTGTTGGAGACAAAATGAATCGCCTAAAAAATATAAGAGAGAAGGGGGTGAGTAAAGTCAGTAAGGAATAACACTCCAGATTGCCTCTGAAACATCACATAAACTGTTTTCAAAACATTTCAAAATACCACATGCAATATACATAGTACATATGTATACACACTAAATATAGTATTAGCTCTGAAAATTCATTTTCAAAACGTTCGCACCCTCAGCAAACAACATGCATTCACAACTAACGGCTAGATATCAAATATATAATATATAACTGAATATATGATTGGGACGAAACTGAACTGATAGGTGACTGAATCTGATTTAACAGATGTGGACTATTGTGTGTTTGGTTGAACGCATAGTGTTACTACCAATCCAGGTAGCTAGGCCTTGACTGACCATTGGTATACCAAAATCTACATCTCTAGGTAGCTAAGTGTCCCGAGACATATATATACTGATCACAAGCAAAGCATGCAAATTAAATTAAATAGTTATTACTGATACGAATACTAATTTCATATTAATACTGAAACTGATTTACTTTACTTATACATATATTTTATTCATTATCACACATAATCAGATTTTATAAATTTTCCATTCTTTATTAGTTTGGTTTACCTATTTAAGTCAGAGTACAACAAAAACGTATAAGTTTGAGAAAGACAGTCTATGTGTCTGAAACTGTTATCGCACTCACCCAGTATCCAAGCTGAAGGTCCAGTCAAGTAGTACTGGTGCCTGACTGGTCACGCTGACAAGTGCACGATGCTGAAATAGACAAGGCATATCAAATAGATCAGAATGTGGTATTGGTATTATGGTGGTATCGAAGATGTATGTAATGCAAATGCAGATGCAAACCCTTGTGCAACGTAAAATCCTATTTCGGTAGAATATCTATCACTCTCTCCTCAAAAATCGAAACTGATAGGTTGCATTTTAAGCATATTTAATGTTGCATTTTATGTTTGTTTTGCATCATAAACTGTTGTTATTCGTGTCTTTTTATGTATTTTTGCTTCTTTAGTGTTTTAGGTAGAATGTTCGTGAAACATGAGTATTTGGAGCTATTTTAGGCTTATTTCAGCATGGACTGCACTTTCGTATGGTTATGCCATAACGACGAGTTGACTGGGCTGACTTATTCTGCATTGGGCAGCGTGTTCTCACTGTTGGCCTCGATTTTTTAGCCTCATGGACGTGTTTGAAGGGTGCTAACCTATTTTTACTGTTGGAATAATAAATTAGGGTTATTATTATTATTTTATCAATATTATTTACACTAGGATTATGTTTTGAGGGAGAGCACATTTAAATACTCTCTTAAACACATTATTTGGGCAACACTCCCCTCAACTTGATTCTTCCATATTTTGCATGTTTCTTCTTGGTTTGAGTAGCTAAACAATTCTCTAGTCGAAGTATTTTTAAGGTTCAATCCGAATATATTGTGAGACTTATGTTTTTATATGTTATTGAGTATTTCGAGTATTTATTCAGTTTTTGTGATCTAGTTCTTTTATTATTATTTCTGTTGGTTGATTGATAAGAGCTCATTGATTGATTGACTGAAATAATATATAGTTATTTAGGAGTGATAGTGCATCACATTAGTCCTAATATAGGTAACAAATAACGTGAATTTATGTGGTTGGGCATTGTTCATTGTTATGAAACTGAATAATCTGGTTTAAATAATTTATGGCGTTTTTGACTTCACTCACTATGATATGGGTTTCTTTGGTTCTTACTACTGTCATAGATTAAACCTTGTAAGGCTTCCCGTTGGTTGTCTAGTGGTTAAAAAAATAGTTTGCAGGGCGTCTCAGAGCTATCAATTAAGTAAGAAGAGATTGGTTAATTGAGTGCGTCGTTAACTACAACTATGTCTATTCGAATGCTTGATATTTATCTTTCATATTTGTGATTAACTGAAAGGATTGAAAAGATGAAATACATTGGCTAGGCATTTATTCCTATTGATTTATTTTCATTGCATTTCAATTCTCTTTACTTTAATTTACTGTTTTTATCTAATTGAATATTTAATCTTTGTTCACTACATTTCTTATTTATATTCTATATTTTGTTTTCTTATTTTCAACAAGTAAATAAACTTTATCAATCTTTGTGGATTGATCCTGTTCACTACTATACACAATTTTTTTGAACAGGTTAATTATATTTTGGTGAGTTTGACACCCTATTAGGAACCTAATCAAAATTACAATTTAGTCCCTCAATTTTTATAAAATTACACTTTAGTCGCAAGTCCTTGTAAAATTATAGAATGGTCCTCCTACTTTTTCAAATTGCAAATGGGTCCTTAAGTAGTCTGAATTTCCAAATAACCTCTCAAACTCTCAAAATTTACAATTCTAGCACGAACTTTCAGAAATTACAAAACCGACACAAACGTCCTAAAACTTACAAAATTGTACCCTATTAGAAAAGTTTTCTCAAAAATATCAAAATTGTGTTCCGATCAATACTCGGCATTCTAACATGTCCACATTCACTCTAATCATCCTCCTAAACAATAATCAATCAACAATCTTTCAAAATAATCTCAATCCTAACAAATTCGACCAAAACCCGAACTAACCCTAAGCCTCAACAAAACTAACTTAAATCTTTCAATCCAAAGCTCAAATCATATTTATCTAAACTCAATATATCCTAATATAATCATCTTTAGCTTCCATTTACACAAAATCAACAGAAAATTCGAACCCTAAGTGCATCTCGGTCTAAAACGAATTTTATGGAATCAGTGCTAAAAATGAAGAAAAAATGTTGATCTTACCTAAAAAATGGATCAGGAGTCATGGAGGGACGAAATTGGAGTGATTGGAGTGGATTTGAGGGAGAAATATGGAGGAAGAGTGAAATGGTAAAGGGTTTCGGGTGTTTGGGGGGTTTTAAAGATGAACCGGTCAAAATGCATCACTTCAATGATTTTTCAAAGGCAACATACGTTATTTTCCATGCAATGTACGTCTTGAACACACACAATGTACGTTGTGAGGCTCAGAATTGCATCCAGAAGCTTCTGTTCTACAAAATTAGGCATTAACGTGCATCATATTAAGCTTAATGTACATTTTGCATACACAATGTACGTCTTGCAAATTTTAACGTAGGTTGATCATGGAAACCCAGATAACGTACGTTTTGGTTTGGCAAATGTACATTATGCGATGGCACCAAACTTCAGATTAACCTCATACAACATACATTTTGGGTTTGGCTAACGTAGGTTACGCACTGGTGACAATAGTTATAACCTGGAGCCTAACTTCAAATCAACCTCAGGGCTCAACAAAGCGAAAACCCTCGAGAACACATTCACCAACCATCATTAAACATCCAAACATCATCTCAAACACCTAATCAACATTTCAACACCAAGGGATAAGATCAAAATTCAACGAAAAAGTACAGAAGGCTGATAAAAAATGGACGAGATGTTACATTAATGTTAGTGATGCTAGTCCTGTTGCATGTGCATTGGCTGGAGCAAGAAACATTAAGGTTAATGCACCAAGGTTGTATAAAGATGTATTGCTAGATAAGGGTGCAGAAAAATGGTCAAGTGCCATTGGCTAGATGTGAATGATAAAGTGATTGTTACAACCCATTTCTGGACCATGACCGGCGTATGAGGTGAACCGTTTAAGAAAGCCCGACCCATCGCGCTCAAGCCTCGGAGAACAAAACTTCTTCCCAAATTTCTATTATTGGTCGGCTTATTAATCATATTTAAACAATTTATGAAGATAAGTTTTAAGAAAAATAGTATTTGTGAACAATAATTTATGATAATAAATTATAATAACAATATCAAAATACGAAATACGTAATTATAAGTAAAATCCGTTAATCATTATACTATCAAATACAACATCATAACCCACTACCCGGTATAGAGCATCTAACGTAACATAATATTGGAGCCCGAACAATAGGGCACTCGCTGCTGACAAAGACGCCTCACTAAATGTCGAAGAGATCTGCTGAAATAACCATCGAATATCCAGAAAGATAAAAATAAAATAAACAGAAAAGGAAGAAAGGGGTGAGAACCCAATGAGGGACACCAACTCTAGAATGCCTCGTGGACCTCACATAAACTGTTTTGAAAACATTTAGAAAATTACATGCATGTATATAAGGTTACATATTGTACATATACACCCATATACATACTAACATAGTTTGAAAACATATTCAGAAAATATTTCGTAGTCAAAGCAGACAACATGCAGTCAAGCAAATTCTATAATAGGCAGATGAATAGAAACTATATATATATCAACATAATCTAATAGTGCAAATTATATAATATGTTTTCTCAATTTAGTCATTCACTATGAGACATAGCACAAAATATTCGGCAGACAAAGGGCAATCAGACAGGACACTTATTATCATAATACTACAGGCATGGGTGCTAATAATAATATCAATAATATTAATACTAATAAAATAAAATAATCAATTAATTAAGTAATTGATATTAGAAGGTTTATTCATTTATTATCAACAGACTACTTATTACAATATATATAGCATACTTCAAAAAATCAAGTACTGATTATTAAATTAGCACATAATTAGATTTTAGATTAGTTGATCCTTTAGTTAGTCTAGATTTCAAATAATGGTCAGACACAACAAAAATGATAAAACTTTAGGAGACCTAGCCTATGTGTCTAAAGAAAGCATCTCACTTACTTAGACACTGAGCCAGAAAAGCCGATCACGGGATACCAGACGATGGACGATCACCACGGGAGTCAGACAGAGCTGAAAACAGACACATAGCAGAATTAGACAGAATTAAAAACAACAATGATATCGAAGTTATATGTGGTACTATGGCAGACACGGAATGCATGATAATGCAAATGCATACTTAAATTTTGACGGTGTCGAAAATCCTATTTCGATCAGAGATCCAACGCTCTCGTCAAAAATCATACCTCGATGTAAAATTACAATTTTTCCCCAAACTTTGGAAAATTATAATTCAGTCCCCAAAATATTCTAAATTTATAATTCAGTCCATAAGTCTCCAAAGTTATTAATTAATCCTCAAATTCATCAAAATATATAATTGAATCCTCAAACATATGCAAAAACACATTTTGGTCCCTAAAGGCAAAATATCATGTTTGGTCCTCAAACGGCAAATTATCCAAATAGTCCTTACTTCTGATTCAACTGATAAAAATCGAATCCAAACACCCACATTGATCCTATTCAACCTTAGAACTCAAATTTAGTATTGGTTTCTCAAAATCTTCAACAATTGAGCAAAATCTGAAACTAACCCTAACCCATTCAAAAAAACATCAAATCTTGCAAATCAAAGCTCGAATCATGTTTATATAACCTTAAAAAATAATAATCTAACAACCTAAAACATTCATTTCATCAGAAATCAACAGAAATTTGAAACCCTAAGTAATTCAGCCTAAAATGAATGTCAGAATTAAATGCATGAAATGGATGAAAATGAGAGATTGGAATTGAAATCTTACCTCTAGAGATGATTAGAGATGTTAGGGAAACAATGGAATAGAGAAAGAATCGATCTGAGAGTGGGAGAGAGTGAAAAATGGCGGAGACAGACGAATGTACGTGAATTTGTATCTCACGTACGTTAGGAGGCCTTCATGTACGTCAACAAACATCTCATGTGCGTTATCGGGGTCAAAAAATACATCCAGAAGCATCAGACCTGACCTCACGTACGTCACACGAATACTCACGTACGTTAATCATAAGAAAACCTAACTCACATACTTTAGTTTAAATCTCATGTACGTTAGATTGTAATCTCATGTACTTGAGACTTATTCTCACGTACATGAGACTCTCTTTCGAGCTTATGTATGTGAGTTTATGTGCTAACGTACATAAATCTTGTCCGGACTTGCATATGCGACTTCCTTTGCTTGCACGCGTGTACCAAATCATTCTCGGTGTTCCTAACAACAAAACTTACAATAATACCATCAATTAAACATCTTCAAACATCAAATCAACATCTCAAACACCAAAGGACATGATTAAAATTGAACGGAACAAATTGGGATTGGTCAGAATGCTACAGAAGATAGGTCGGAACGGACGAAGTATTACATACAAAGCCAATTACTACAGAGAAGTTCAAGAATGTTTGCAGAGTTTAGCTTGAGGCCCTTCAGAGCGTGGCAGAAAAGTAGTTTTATATTCTGAATTGAAAGAAGAAGAAAAAACTCAATTCAAAGTGGGAAATTTTTTAAATGAATTGATTTTGTTTGTGATATGTTAAGCTATTTTAGTAAAACATGAGTCAAGGTAAAATAGGCCTGGTCTTGTTGTTTTGGGCTGGTTTTAGGGTTACTGTTGGTCTATTTGACTAGAACTTTTGTAAAACCTATAAATAGGTGGCTTGAGAAATATATGTAACCTAGAGTATATGTGTGTCGTCTTTCATAGTGAATAATAGAGTTGTTCGCTTTCTTTACCCGTGAATGTAGATTAATTTGATGGAACCGCGTAAATCTTGTGTTCTTGTATGCGACTGTTTCTCTTTTTGATTTCCACATTTTCTTATCGTCTCGCCTTATAGAAACCTTACTGATTGTTGGGTCAATCTCCCTCGATTAATTACTCTCATTTTAGAGAGTAATAAATTTTCTGGGCAATCCCAAGCTCAACAGGCTCTCTGACTATGATTCAAACATTGCATTTGGGTAACAATGCTCTGATAGGCAAAGTACAGGTAGGTGGTAGCTTTGATGAACTGAAGTGAATTGAAAGTTTTAGATGTTGGAGAAAATCGTTTGACTGGTCAATTGCCTTCATGGATAGGAGAAAGCCTCACAAATTTGATTGTGCTTCGTCTAAGGTCAAATAGATTCCTTGGGAAAATCAATTCAGCAATATGTCAGCTTAATAACATTTAGCTACTCGACATATCTTTCAACAATATATCAGAAGCTATACCAACTTGTTTCAACAATTTCACTGCAATATTGTCTATTCAAGACGTTCATGGAAATATACGTCCTGTCGACATCAGCTTATTTTTTCTGCCTGGATCTGTTGGTTTTGACTGCTTTAGAGAAATGTGGCTCAATTATGCATCGGTTGTATGGAAAGAGGTTCAGCAGGAGTATATAAAAACTCTTGGCCTGTTAAAGCTTATTGATCTTTCCAGCAACTATTTGATTGGAGCTATTCCTACTGAGATTACAGATCCGTTGGGACTAATTTCACTCAATGTATCAAGAACTAATATGTCTGGATTAATCCCAAATAAAATTGGCCAGTTGAAAGAGTTAGATGTTCTTGATTTATCTCATAATCAAATTTCAGGAGAAATTCAGTCAAGTTTAGCTGATATAAATTGGCTCAGTACATTGGATCTATCATATAATAAATTATCAGGGAAAATTCCGAGAGGCACCCAATTACAGGGCTTTGGTCCCTCTGCATATTTGGGCAATCCAGGACTGTGTGGATGTCCACTTCCAATCAAGTGCTCAGGTGACAGTGACGAGTGCCCAAACGACAGAAAGAAGCCAGAACCGACCATTGATTCTAGCTTCAACAAATACAGTACCGAAAAAGATGCACATTGCCAATCTCGACAGATCAAGTTTTTATTCTGGCACGGGGGTTGGATTCGCTGTAGGATTCTCCGGATTTTTCACCCTTTTAATAATGAACACATCATGGAGACGCATCTACTTCCAATTTTTGAATAAAATGTGGGACTGTCTCTACTTAATTATAATATTGAAGCTAGGCAGACGAGGTTTCAATGCTGCAAGGTAATGAAACTCTCTTTTATTGTATTACTTCAGTGTATGGGTGGTGGTCACAATATATGTTGGTTTTACTTGTTTTAGCTCAGGTCACAGTAACTAATAACGGAAGGAGCCATATCTGCGAAGGTCTATTGAAATCCAACAAGTGAAGCTTATACATTTGACATAAGCAAGTAGAAACATGTGTGAATTAGCATATATAGGAT
>CAODLS010831069.1:0-19514 GCA_948243855.1 Flueggea neowawraea | reverse complement strand
TACATAAAGAATTATTACTAAAGAGTGTGAAAATGATATTTGAGGTGTGGGAATTGGAAAATTCTTAAAATAACCGAAATTAAGAATTTATTGTAAAGTAAACAACGGAATTTGATCGTTTTGAAATAGCATAAGGTGAGCAGATTATTTGCTCAACGGAACTAAAACATTCTTCTTTCCAATTTTAGATTTAAAAAAAAATGATTAATCTTTTTCTAATAGACGAAAGTAGGTTCATCCACGTAAATCTTCGAAAAATTTTATGCAAATTTTTTTTCGTCTTACCCATTTCATGCATTAAATTCAAACTCAGAATCTCATGATTTTAGGTGTGGTATTTATCGATTGAATTAACTCAAATTGCCTTAAAAAAACAAGAGCTACCTCAAGTTAGACCAATCTTAATCTGTATACAAGTCTGCAGTCGTATTTTGGCAACATTGAAGTTGAGTCGCAATATTTAGTGAATACAATTATGCCATGTTTTGATGTATAATTCACTCCCTTAAGTTTTTTTTTTCATCTTATACAATCAAATCATTTCGTTTGCTCCTTAAATTATTGTTATTGTTAGTATATACTATTATTATGCAGTTGTACTGGAGCGATACTCATAGGCGGAGCCACATGAGGACAGGTCTGGGTGTCAGCATGGGCTTTCGTTCCGGCGGTAGCTCTGGTATCAGCAACTTGGCGACAGATGTTAAATTTAACAGCAGATTGGCGACTATATTAGTGACGGATTTGCGACGGACGCGGATCAACATATTTGCATAGGAATTCTTTGTTCTACAATTTTTTTTAATTTTAAACTCATAGAGAAATCGTAGAAACAAACCAGGTGCGCCCCTGCCATCTTCGCTCCGCCAGCCGCCGACTCTTAATTCCTACTCAGCCTTAACTTGTTGGTTATTTTGGCCATGCCACTGATGTTATATTAACATTTAAAACGTAAAATTACCATCATAGTTGAATTTCATGATACAATGGTCAAATATAAACAGCTAACAGTTAATATGCAACCAATACTGCAAATTAATGTTATGCGGAGCGACTGAGATATTAAAAATTATACAGAAACAATAGCATTTGCAAAAAAAAAAACTTTAAAAGAAATAGTATATGCGGAATTTTTTTTTTGAACTTGGTGTATGCAAAATACAACTAAAAACGTAGATAGGATATTTTAAATGTATAATCGGGGTAAAGACTCACTTTAATAAAGGAACAATCTATTCATTCAGCCTATATACAAGTTACAATAATAGTAAAATTCTACATATTAAGAACAAATTAATGGATTTATAATTTATTTATACTAAAATCATCTCCAATACTAAAAGGGTCAACAATTTTATTTTCAACATCGTAACAAATAAAATATTGATAAAAAATCTACATTTGATACCGTACTCAAAATACTAAACCATAGATAGGATAAATTATGATATTATGATAAATAAGAAATATTACTAAAAATTGATATATGGAGAGTTTTACCGTCCATACGAGTCTTGCATAACTTTAGTCCGGATTATAGTGTTTAATAAAAAGAAGTATTACTTCGGAAAAAAAATAGTATTTGAAAGTTTTTTTTTTATAACTGTATACATGATTCATTAAAAATTAGTATTACTTAGTAAAAGATTACTCACATGTTTTAGTACTAGTTGACGGGAGATTCTTGATAGATTCATCACAAAAGATGTTAGAAAATTTTTGTATTAGCTGTCATCTTTGACATATATGCATTTAATGGTTAGTTTTATATGAAAAATATATTATTGGTAATATCTTGAAACAAAGAAACATGTTTTAGATTAGGAAACCGAAGTTCCTATGATTACACATGGATCAAAACATGAAATCACAGTACCCTTTCAAGCTATAAAATATACGTGGGCCATTGTTTGTATGCTTCACGAGTTCTTCTATTACCAGATTCTCTCATGCAGTTTTTGGCTCTCTTACCTCTCATCTCAAGGCATAATTGCAGCACCTCACCAACAAGTTTCATCTTTCTGTTTTTTGTGTTTAATTTTACAGTTGAAGATATTATAGTACCGTTTTCCTTTTCCTTGTCCGTTGTTGTCTATATCATATGTACTTGCATTGTCAGAGAAATATGGAACTTTAGGTTTTTTTATAAGTATTTAACTATAGTTTTTAACATTTGTTTGATTATTTTTCATCATGAAACCTAATAAAATGTGAATTAAAGGTAATGAAAAGAAAAAGAAAAAGAACGAGAGAGAGAGGGGGGGATCCTTTTCTACCCTGGGACACAGTTTTTAAGTGTTGAAAAAGAATAAGAAATCCAATCTCTGAATCCGGGAAATGATTTTCATGAAAATGGCCGAGGAGTCGGGCAAGATGAGAAATTTGTTGGAAGATGAAAATGCTACAAAATTTGGAAACTAGGTTGAAATGAACTTTCGCATGTAATTACATACATGGGGAATCAAGTTTGGAGGCTGATGAACTTGAGCTCATAAAAGGATACTTGTGCAAGTAACTCTAGAGGCTGATGAATTTTCGTATGTAAAAATTGTTGGGGTCCAAAGTTGCAAACACATACATAAAAGAAAATAAATAATAGAAAAAAAGAGGAGATAATACAAGAAATTTTTAACGTGATTCAGTCCATCAATAGACTTGCGTATACAATTTCCACAAAATAGATATTAAATTTTTTGACAGACAAAATTATTAAAACTTCTTACTCTCACGACCCCAAAGCTCAAGTTACACCCTCTCTATTTAACTAGGTTATGATTCGTGATACAAAATAACTAAAACTTAAGGCCTATTTGTAGTGGAGAGACCACTTATACATTTTACAACTAAGTGTTGTAGGAGAAAAACTTTCTTCAAACTTATTCTTAACCAATGTGGGATTTGGAGAACTGTCCCAACAAATCCCCCTTCTACTCAAATCCCCACAAATCTCAACGCTTTCAGAAAACTGAACTCTCTTTGCAGTCTTCGTCTTCTTTGTCCTGGTGCTTCTATTATTAAGGGAATATCCATCTAAATAATAAATATTCTTTCCCTTATTCTTTCCTTGCAATATCAAGCTGCCACTTTTGAATACATTGCAAAACTCTTTGTCACCAACATATTTGTACCCACAAGATGTCAATTCACCTGTAGAAATTATATTGGCTCTTGCATTAGGCACATATTTCATATCAACAAGTGTTTTGACAACACCATTATGGAGTTTTAGGTGAACTTTTTCAATGCCTTCAATCTTCAACTTTGAAGTGCTCCCATCATAGATGTAGCCCAATTTTTCTTTTTTCTATAAAGTATCAAACGAAGCTTGATCTTTACAAATACAAATGTCATCAACAGAATCTAACACCCATGTAGAATGATCTTTAACAAGATTGTTAGCAACATGCAACAATACATCACTATAATCTTCAACCACACTGATTGAAGAATCACCAACTTTCTGCTTACCCTTCATCATCCCTTGTAGACTCTTCAGGGGCCGCGAGATTGTATGTGGCCAATTTCTCCATAATAAAAGTACTCAACAACACTCATATCTCTTGACCAAGATCTCACTCTTCTACCATGGTCACCCTTCCTGTGATTCCTCTCTCTTTCGCCATTCTCTACAAATATGAATATTTGAGTAACACCATCATCTTCTTTCAAGACCGTCATTACATCATTCAACTGCAAAGTGTTTTTTCCTACTAATATTGTTTGTACCAATGACTTGAAAGATTTAGGCAAAAATGTTAATAGGAGCAATGATTCTTTTTCCTCCTCATTTTTCTCACCCAAATTCAATAGATGACAAACTAATTGATTGAAATTATTAATGTGATCATGAATATTGCCTCTTTCATCCATAGTCAGGGTATACAGATCCATCCTCAGACATAATCGGTTAGTAAATGACTTCAATAAATAGGTGCTCTGCAACTTCTTTCATAAAAATTTAAGAGATGTCTCCTTCAACACAATAAATCTTATTTGGGGAGCAAGTGCTAACCTAATAGTGCAGACAACTTTGCTCTAGATGGAACTCCAATCTCTATCTTTCATACCACTAGGTTTTTCATCCTCTAATGCGATGTCAAAACCCTGATACACCAAATAGTCTTAAATCGTGCTTTGTCATAGGGTGAAATTGCCATTTCCATCAAACAATGGAACCTCATACTTCAATGTTATAGTCGACATCTTCTCTTCAACTATGCTTCTACTATTCCTCTATTCTCCTATCTGGAATGAGCCTACAACTATGATACCACTTGTTAAGGTGAAACATGCAAACACACCCACATAAGAAAATAAACAATAGAGAAAAAGAGGAGAAAACAAAAGAAAATTTTAACGTTGTTTGGTCCCTCGATAGATCTATGTCTACGATTTCCACTAAAATAAATATTACAATTTTTGGACGGAAAAAAATTATTAATCACAAACCCAAAGCCCAAGTTACACACTCTATTGTTAACTAGCTTAGGACTTGTAATACAAAACAACTCAGGCTTAAAGCCTATTTATAGTGGAAAGACCCCTTGTACATCTTGTACCAAAGCAATGTGAAAAAAAAAACTTTCTCCGAACTCATTCCTAACCAATGTGGGATTTGGGGAGTTATCCCAACAAGAATCAAATTTTACACATAGGAAACAAGCAGTGTAACTACTGTCCAGTTCAAGTAACAACACACCACACAAAGACACCGCACAAAACAACTTGATTGGCAAACTTATGCATGTAAGAAGAAAGTTGCACATGCAAGTCAGAAATGACATAAAAGTGATTTATTCATTTAACAAAGAATATATGAAGAATATTTCATTTGACAATCGAATTAGCATAGTTATGAAAGTAAAGCAAGAATTATGCACATAAGGAGCAAGTTATGCTCGTTAATCAACAATTTGCACATGCAAAGCTGAGCAACAAAGAATTTTAACAATTGCATTTCATCCAACAACTGCTAGATTCCCTCTAATGGTGATATGGACTAAGAACACTATAAATACATTAGCAAGAGGAATTTTGAGGATTGATGAACACATCCTTTTATAGACCTTACAAGATTATTATCCTTTGCATCTAAAATCGCCAAATACTGAGCTATAAAGAAAAGAAAGAGCATCAATGTCCATTTCATCACTTGGAAGTATAGCTTTTCAATTGTACTTTTTGGCCCAAAATGGCAATCCAAGGGAAAGTGAATTAGATTTTCACAAGTTAAAAGCTTTGTTTAAATCAATTTTGCACTTTAAATCAAGAAAAGTTTCTTTGAAACTCTTTTGATTACACAAGTTTAACTCAAAACACTTAAGTAAGTGGAAGCAATTGAAATCAAATGAATCTAATTCAACCAATGTATAAGACAAGTAAATAAGCAAGTAATGTGAAAAGAGTAAGAGATAGAAAAAAAAAATTCAAATTTGTAGTGGTTTAGTTCTCTTTGACCTATGTTCATTCCTTAAGTGCACTTATAGTATTATTAATTGTTTTTTCAGAGCAAAACAAATCATAGCTTTTGTTTTTGGTTTTGGAACAAAAACTAGAAAATCCAAAATCCTCTTTTCTTTTTCCTATGGCCAAGGAAACATCTCACTCTCTTATTTTGCAAAGATCAGCGAGAGAACTTAAACATTCTTTAAAAGGTGATGCAAAATCTCTATACAAATGAGCAAAGATATACAAGTGAAGTTTAATGCTCTAATTAAAGGTAGAAGAAGTAAGTTGTGTTCTTGAGTGATTCAAGTTGTAGAAAAATATTTCCAAACCTTTTAACCTTCATATCTGATGAGGGAGACTCTTTTTATACCTTTTGGAATTCAACTCTCCCTAATCTAGTCATTGGAGAATTAACTAGTTGTGAGAATGAAATTACATTATTATTTCACAATCATCCAGACTAACAAGCCTAGCTTCAATACTTATGTGCATAACTCTTCATTTTCAGTCACTTACATGTGTAAGTTTGCACTTAAGTTCTTAAGTCTTCGCCTCTTAGTTTACTAACATGCATAAGTCTTCATATTCAACCATTATACTTGAATTTCCTTTCATAATGGCTACTTCCAACTCAACACTTCTCTATCTAGACTTATCCTTACGTGCATAGGATCCATTATACTTGCGTAACTTACGTAACTTGTACTTCTTCAAATATTCTTTGCTTCTACCTCATTTAGCCAAACACTTATATCCATAAGACATATACTTACGTGTCTAAGTAATTGTTGTATGTAAGTAAGTTTGCTTCTTTGGAATGTCTTTGCTTCTACCTCATTCAACCTAAAAATTACATGTATAATTTTTTAAGTTACATTGCGTAACTTTACTTATGTGCGCGAGTGTCATCCTTACGTGCTTAAGTCCTTTAGATTTCAATGTTAAGTGCTTAACTTAAGACTTATGTATGTAACTCCTCTTTTCTTACATCAACTCTTTCCATCTTCTACAGATGTTTCACTATCATCAAAATCAATCCGTGGGGTCAACAATATTTCTCAATTATATTTCTTTATTTAATCTTTGAGAGTGCGAAAATTTTATTGTTAGCCTTGAAAACAACTTTTAAGGGCTTTAAAGGTGTGAGTCTAAGAGAAATTAACCTTGTTGTAAAAGTTCTAGAGATATGATTTAGGATCAACATTTCGTAGGCTTTAGAGGAGTGAGCCAATATTAACCTACAGAGATTAGCCTTTGAAGTTTGATCCACAATCACATTTGTGAATTGGCCTTATTGAATTGAGCACTTGCCAATCATCAATAGTGAAAATTATAAGTTGGAGACTTACGTAATGGAAGCCATGAAATTTTCTTCATTTTATGCTTAAGACTTACTCCAATCGGATATTTGAAATCTAAGGTATGATTGTTTGAAAATCTATAACAAAATTTGCCATTTTTGTAAAATTCCCTATAAAATAATCAAACTGAAAGAAGTTACAAAACAAACCCATTAAGTCCAATTCAATACACGCGAAAGTTTAAATATGAGAGATAAATAATGTGTATAAATTATAAATGTCATTTGAGTATAAAAGACATGATCTGCAGAGACCATAATTGTAGACGAAGCCTACGACATTGGCTAAAGATAAAGCTGAAGATAGTGTAGAAAATAGAGCCCATAACTAAAGATAAAGCCTTCGACAAAGCATACAACTAAAGACGAAGCCATCAATAGCACATCTTGCTCTCTCACACAAGAAAAGCTCAAAGAGAAATAAACACAAAGAGAATAGCATGGTTATGGTGGAAACTTTAGTTTTAGATTCCAGATTTGATAAGTAAACACAGAGAGAGAGCTAAAGGTGATAGTGGAAACTCCATCTTCCATGTTCCAAAATTGGCAAAAGTATAAACATTGAAAAAGAGAGACATATTCCAGTAGGTATTTTTTCATTCAACTGTATTCTTCGGTGATATTATGATTCTAGGTTCTCAAGAAAGAGTGGAAAATAATGCAATTTTGTTGATTGTTGCTTGGTATGGTTGCACTTAGGTCAATTTGGTTTGGTTTTCTAGGTAAACTATTGATCGAAACGAAGGATTCGATATTACTATATGGGCTTCCAAAGTCGAACCGTTTGTTTAACTAAATCTACCAAATTGACCTATTATATGATTGATTCGATTCATTTGATTTTGGTTGGTTCTAAAATATAAACAAATGTATAATATGAAACCACACATCAGTTAAAACAAACCAAAATTTTATTCAAACCAACAAACTTTAACAATCATTAAATTTCAATTCTTAAGAGGAAATAGTTCCGACATCATAATATTTGGCATCAAACTTCTCCCAATCGTTGAGGACATCAATATCCTTTGTGATTCATTCAAGAGAAGCAAATATGCCTTCTTTGTTCTTGCATTTAGAGTTTAAGAGGAGCGGTTACGTTTTGAGTTTCAGAATTTTGGAGAAGAGATAGTGTTTTGATTTGAGGATTTTACTTTTAAAACAAATTAAGAGGCTCAATAGCTTTAAAAGAAAATAGATTTGAAAGGAAAATAGAATTAAGATTGAGACATGAGGATTGTGAGAGATGAGAAGAGAGCTCACTGGTTTAAGAGCTTGAGAGAAACAAGAGGCGACAATTTGATTGGAGACAAAAGAATGATGAGTGAAATGTTATATAATATGTGCAAGACGGTGTTATTTCTTAGTGTTTATAGTGGACTGTGGTTCGGTTCAGATCGGTTGAATTTTGGAAGTGCCAAAACCATGGTTGAATTGAATTGTTCATTTTTGAACCGAATTATTTTGTTCATTTCGAATTGGTTTGGTTTTGGAAGTGCTAAACCCCGCAGTTGAATAAAATTATTCGGTTCTTAGATTTCCAAGTTCATGTTCATCCATTCTCTTTTGGTTTTGTCTTTGTTTTGTCCAATATGATATGATTCAGTGAATTTTTTGGGTCATTTGATTTTTTGCACATAGCTATTGCAATATTTTTGGGATTTTCTTCTAGTTTTTGGGGAATGTTTGATTTTAAACCTCATCAATCTTTTGCAGTACGGTGTTTATGTTTTGTGGGTATGATTAGCTGGAAGATTTTGGGTGTCTAGTTTTTAATAGACATGAGGATGTTGGATGATTTAAACTTACAATAGATTAGACCAACTTTTAAACTTACAAAACAATCTAATTTAGATAAGTTGTTTTGGTACTTGTAAAACCCGTATAATTGAATAAAACATCTATTCTTTTACACTCTATATCTATTTATACTTTAAAAAGTTGGTTTTTATTTTTTAATCTCGTATAGTTAACCAAAAAAAGAAAAACTATTACCTATACTTAGTGTACGACAAGACTCATACTACACCAAGCTAATTAGAAGATAAGATTTTCTTTGAGACGTTTCAGAGTGAGTCGAGTTATCTAAATCTCATCTTCTGATTGATTTGGTGCATGAGTCTTGTCATACACCAAGTGTAGGCAAAAAAAATCCCCAAAAAAATAATAAAAAAAGTAAGAGCTAGAGAGGGGTAAGACAATCGTTTTGTTTTTTCATTAGCAACTAGTTTTTTTCTTGAAACAGAACCTAAAAACATTTTAGCAGGCCTTACCAAATTGTGCTGTTCCCATTTCAGTGCCTATCTATCTAGGATTTCACAGAATTATTATGGATCATTTTGGTCAAATGTAATCCAGGAATTCATAAATAGGGAGAATTACCCAAATGTCGCTCAGGTTTAATATAATCTCCTTTGCGAATCCTATGTTTTGCGAAATCTCCTATGACATCTCTGAGAGTCACCTCTGTTAGTCTATACTAATAGAACATGTCAGACTTTATGACGTGGCAAGTAGACCCACTGTATAATTTTTTTTCGGACAAAATTATCCTCTTCATCATCCTTTCCATATCTTCATCCAGTCTCTAATTTCTAAATCAACTCTCCTCTCCTCTTGACATTGCAACAAAAAAATCTCTTAGCTGAAATCATTTTTTTCTCCTCTCTTCTCCTATCGGCCAATCACTCTCTTCTCCATCAAACCCTCTTCATCTCTCTCTCTCTCTCTCTCTCTCACACACACACACACACACACATACACACAGTCTCTATGTCTCCTTCTCTCTTTCGATGGCTCCAAGATTAGATGCATTTTTCTTAAATTTTTTGTAATTTTGATTCAAATTATTATGTCATCAATGAATTCGTGTTGGATTGTGTTTAACTTCATTTGTGAATTTATGGTAATGTTTGTCTATTTTTTTTCCTACAATTTTTGTGGTTATTTGTAATTTCAGATCTGCATTGAGGAAGTTTTGATCGAGAACTGGAGAAAATTTGAAGCAAGCGGTGCTAATACAAATGGCAGAAATTAATTTGTGATTGTCTTGGCTTTTGGCTTCGTCTTAGGTTCTAGCTGTCTTGAATTCAAAGAAAAAAAACTGAGATAGCTTTGAGATCATTTGAGAAGTGGCTTACGGAGAGTTTTGACAAGAAAATTGATGACAACAAAAGTGGAGAAGAATCTCTTGAAAAACTAATTTCGCATGCAATAGTATCTATTGTCTTCCTGTTGTTGACTAAGTTTGTATGCAATGTACTCTTTACAACTGGATTGGAATATATGAAGGAAATAGAATTTGGATTTTGTATACAAAGTTGTTATTATCATTAAATAATTTTTTTGTTTAGGTAATGGTTTCATGTTCAAAGTTCAAGCAAATGACTGGTACAATCTATAACAGGAATACAAGCAAATAAAACATACATTACTTGCTACTCTGCATTCTAATAAGCCTTTATTCAAATGCAAACGAAACCAATTTATTACTGGCAGCTCTTTAATTTTACCAACGGTAATGTCTCAAGCTCTGCATCGTAATAAGCCTAAAAAAATTGAGGCTTCAAATTTTAGGGAATGTACTTATTTGAAAGTGAGAAACAATTAATATTCTCATCCTCGAAATAGTCAATCACTCTTAAAAACTATAATTTTACTTTCATTTTAATATAATTTTGAAAATTATTTTTGCAATTTGATAAGGACGTTGCCGTACTTTAATTTGAGGAAAACCAAGCCTTTTGTCACGACCCGTTAGTCGTGACCATGCATGATGCACGAGATGCTTGCTGTGGAGTTAGAACCGCTAGGTGCCTAAATTAACTTTTTGATTTTGACAAAAAAAGAAGACAATATTTTCAAATAGCTAAAATACTAATATTTTTAATGACCAGTTGTCTTGATACCATAATTTTAATCTTTAGTTAAAAAATATCATATTTGATCACATAAAACTCAATTTCTCATCTCATTTGATCAATTTTTCTCTCTCCCCTCATTTTGTCCCTCTCCTTTTCTCTTCTCTTGGCTCTATCAATCTCTCTTCTCTCCTTTCTCTCACTCATGTTTCTCTCAACAGATCTGAAACCCTAGATTTCTCCCTACCGCTCTGCTCCACCGCACTATAACCTACTCTGTCTCTCTCTCTCTCTCCCTATATATATATTGCTTCGTCCCTTCCTCTCTCGACTTCGCGCTCTTCTCCTTTTCATCCCTTCTCTCATCACTACCGCCTCTTCTCTCTTTGTATCTTTTGTTTTGAGGATGCAGTGATACTAGTGGCGACGGCTAGGGTTCCAAAACCCTAGTTGCTACCTCTTTTTTATTTTTTAAAATTATTTAAATACCCTTAGTTTTTTTTTAAAAAAATTGAAATTGAGACTTATAGATACATTTGGAGACTATAATATATATATATATAGTGAAATTTTGAGACATTTGGATACTATAAAAAATTATATAAATATTTCAAATTTTGATACATTTTGGACACTATCAAAAAACTTGTAAAAATTATATTAAAAATTGTTATTTGGAGGTCTTTAACTTAAAAAAATATTACATCAAAAATTTATTAAATCAAATTTTATACAAAAAAAAGTGTGATTTGGAGACATTTGGATACATATGAATACCACCAAATACATTCTGAAACATCAAAATTTTCTCCTTTGGAATTTAACTTTTTGGGCGAAATCCATGGCGATCCCCGAGTTTTGGTGTATTGTTCATCCCGGTCCCTACTAGTTTTAAATATCCACCCCGATCCCTACTAGTTTTAAATATCCACCCCGATCCCTCCTTCTTAACTTCGTTAGTTTTACGTAACAGAAAAGGCAAAAAAACAAATTTAGCCTCGAATTTAATATATATTTTCTCACTCTCAAAATTAACTGAATTGAACCGAACCAAACCTAACTCACCTCAATATCTTAAACCCAATATTTCTCTCTAAAAAAACAAACAAACCCAACCCACCTTACTATGAAAGAACAAACAAACCTACCACTATGAACCCGAACACCATCCAACCGAACCCACCCATTCTCCTTCACCCATAACACCCAACCAAACTCATCGATTTCTTCTTCATCTCTCATCACCACCTTCCTTGACTCTCTTTCTCTTAACCACCACCATCACACTCTCCTTTCTCAACACCACAAGCCGCCTCTACCACCGTCACTATACTCTCACACTTTGTCACAATCCACCAAATCTGCCACCATCATTCACCTCTCTCTTCCTCACACTCATTCTCGTCACATTCCTTCGTTAGCCTCGCAATTGGAGGGGGAAGCAGAGGAGACATCGGAATAGGGAGACTCGTCACACGCCAACAACAGAGTGAGAGAAGGACGACGACGACATGTTGTTAGAGCTAACCTTGATTTCCATGCTGTAGAATTAAGAATTCGAGATTCAGATTCCGTTGACATCAAAATTATGGAATACAAATTAGATTGGGGTTCTGCTTGATGGGTCAATTTGGGTTTCAGATTTTGGTTCTTGGGTGTGTAAAGAGGGATACATTTGTGGGTTTCAATTAGTAGCAATTGAATTCGAAAAATCAATGGCGATGGAAATCCAATAGCGAACTGAGTTTTCGTTGCTAGTAGCGAGAAGAAGATCGTGTTGCTATAGGGGCTTTACAGATAGGTAAAAAGGTTCATTATTTTGATGTTAAGTTAGGGTTTTGTAATATCTCGCTCGTTTTCGCTATATTTCCTATATCGATGGTCGTTGATGCTCTATCAGAATGAGCATGTGTGGGTTGCAGTTGTTGAATCTTGAGAGTAACGAGTTTTGAGAGTACATAACTCGAGTTAGTGAGAGAGATAACTCGAGTTATGTGACCCGTATACAACTCGAGTTCTCTGGAACTATAACTCGAGTAAGTCGAGGTCCATATAACTCGAGTTAACCCTTGTATAACTCGAGTTATCTATGCAAAAGTGGAACGATGCGTTTTGGTGTTTTTTGTCCTTAAGAAGCCCAACCTACCTGAATCTGGTCATTTACTCCACTTCTCTTTGTCCAGAAGCTCTCAAACTCTCTCAAGTTGTTCATCAGCAGTTCCTTTGGGTCTCTTGAGCTAAGATTGAGTTTCTAACCCTTTCTTTCCTCATGATTTCTGCAAGATTGTGCATATTAGGGTTTTGAAATAAAATGGGTATGAATCACTTCAGTTTTGGGCAAATTCGGGTGATTCCAAGTTGTTTGACTGGGTTTGAGTGTAGATTCATGTGTAGGAAGTTGATTAGAGTCAATGTATGCATTTTGTAATGATTTTCATCGGTTGCTTTAAGTGATTGATCGTAATGGGTAGTCTGGGTAAGTGACTTACTCGAGTAAGCATTTTGCCAACTCGAGTAAGTTAATTCAGGACTTACTTGAGTTATTGACTGACTAACTCGAGTAAAATGGCTCAGGATTTACTCGAGTTATTTCATGACTAACTCGAGTAAATTGGACCATGTTCAACTCGAGTTAGCATCTGACTAACTCGAGTAAACCGTGGTTCTGAGGGACCAAATCGTGGCATTTTGTAAATCACGATTTCTAGGAGTTCGAGATAGAATTTGGTGATTCTGACTTATAGATGTTAGTCGGTAATCGCAGCAGTCATTGGGGACTGTTTTGTAATTTGTCAAGTCTCGGGATTAAAAAGTAATTTTACACTGGTCATGGACCAAACTATAATTTTACAGGGATGGTATATTTTGGACCGAGGGTGATGGATTCACTCCCGATATAGATTTTCTGTGAGTCCGAGAGTCCGAGTCTGCATGCATTGCATTCATATTCAGTAAGACCACAATATTGTATTTGACTATGTTGTGTGTGTCTTTGCTCTCAGTTCTCTTCAGCTATTAAGGCGACCAGTCCTTTACCGGTGGACCGCTACTGGATTATTAGCTTGATGTCCAGATGAGTGGATGACAGCTTCAGACACATAGGCTGCGTCTTCTAAATTATATATTTTGACTTGTTTGGACGCAATATGTAATCTTGTATAAGTAAAGGATATGAATTCTAAAATCTGTCTGTGTGAAATATGTGTTGAAAAATGAATATGTCTGAGAACTTTGAAAGTTTTGAATCCTAAAATCTTGTATAAGTAAAGGATATAAATCCTAAAATATGTCTGTGTGAAATCTGTGTGGAAAAATGTAATCACATAGGCTCTCTCGCACCGAGATATGTAAACTAAAACATAGACTATGCAAAATCAAAATAGAAGGTACCAAAGATTACGTATGTAGAAGCAATGAATGCTGACTTACAAACTGACAGAATCAGATGAGTGCGAACATCCACGCCGCATCCAATAAAGCAACACCTCCAGGGTGCTCAAACACAATATGTCAAACAACGTCGACATATCCAAATGTTCAGAAGCAAAGGCAGAAGATACAAGAACATTCAGATGCAAAGAAGATTGTTACAGACTAAAGCATCATTGAAACTAACAATTTCCATATCCACAAATGGCTCAACAGAAAACAAATCAAGTCGTAACTCAATTGATTGAGACATTCATTCATAGAACAAACATGAGACAACATTCTCAAGGAACAAATTGCGAAGTCGCAGAATACCTAAAGGTACAAGGAATAAAGAACATGTTCTTAAAACTTAGAGAGCCACGTGTCAGAAGAACGAACATCAGACATTAGTCAAAGATCAAAATTCAAAAGCTTTAGCAATTACACAAATATGCAGAATAGAAAGGATCAACAAATATTACTTAACAAAGCAGATAGAGAGCAACAAATCCAAATGTTGCCGAAATAGATAGGGTAAAAGAACCAGAAGAAATTACTCTTTTGATGTTCAACCCTCAAAGTCAATTCAGATTGATCTCGAAGATTAGATGATACACTTACTTCTGAATCTAACTCCACTCACCATTTTCAATTCATTCACTAATTCATCCCAGCATGTTATTTCTAACATGTGCCAAACTCACTTTATCCCAAAACACCAAATTCCTCAAATTTCTCAACGTCACACCGATCAAAGTTGAACCACATCGTTCATCCTTGATTGATTCTCAATGTACCGAAATATACCGCAAAATCTTTGGAGCTCAGTGTGAATCCAACACTGACCCCACTTGCCAAACACTTACCAACATTTCAAAATTCTGCCAGTCCATGTCAATTCATACACTCCAATTCTCATTTTAATTCACCAAGTCATAGAAATTATAACCCATGGAAAATCCCGAACAATTCTCCTACGGTAGTTGGTTGTTCAGAAGAAACTCCTAGTCTTCTTAAAAAACAACTTTGAAGCACCTTATAGCATTATTGATCAACCGTTACCCTTATCATATAATTCTCCCTACAGAGTCCCCAACAAAATTCCTCAACAGAATATTCTCCTAACCAAACATAGCAAAAAGGATGTTGCAACAAACAAGGATAGAGGAAATGCATACCAGCATATACAAAGCTTAGAAGATCTAGAAATAAAAGTATGCAAAAGTATATAGAAGTTCAAAAGAAACTATACCGAAATGCACAAAAGTTCACAGATTTCAAAGAAATATATGCATACAAAAGTACATAGATAGAAAGAATACCAGAATTAGGACACTCGACCATCATGTGCCCTGGTTGCTTACAGAGATAGCAGTGACGCTTTGGTTTGCCACATTGCGCCAAATGTTTTCTTCCATACGCACTACACCAAGGAATTGGGCATTTGTCTGCCCTTCCAGAGCTCGAAGCCCTAGCTCAAAATTCTGGGTAACTACTTAGTTGCCCCATACGAACATTCTGGTTACCCCATACTGATTCAGCAACCCAAAAAAGAACCTGGAACTCTGCCCATACTGGCTACTCAAACTTTGGCCCTGATGGCTACTCGTTGATCCCTCAGCCCTACTCCTTCTGAGAGTCTCCACTGAGTGTCTCTCATCAATATATTCCATGGCCCTTGCGGCTTTAGCAATCTGTCACACTGTCTCCAACTCTTGAACCGCTGCCACCCTGGCATAACTATGTGATAGACCCTTTAGGAACTTGCCTGCTAATGCCGCCTCATTACGACACTCATGTGGCACATATTGACTAAGTTTTCTAAAATTTTCCCCATAGTCAGTCACAATCATCCCTCCCTCTTGACGAAAAGTGTTGAACTCATCTGCTTTCTTATCTCTAATGTTGCGAGGAAGAACAGACAATATAAGTTCATTCCTGAACACTGCCCAGGAGATACTCCCATTCCTTTGGAAATTGTGCCACCAAATAGCTATACGACCATCCATAAGAAATGCCACAAATCTGACTCTCTCAGAGTCATCAGTGCAACTTAGAGCATCGAAACAACACTCTAATGCGATGATAAAATTCTGTGGGTCATCCCCCATCTTGCCCCTAATCTTGATGGCTCAAGTTTTAAAAACCTAGAATCGGTCTCAGGTACAACCGATGCAATTGTCAGAGCAGCTACTACTGGCTTATCTCCAGTTGCCTGACCAGGAAGAAATCGTTCGACCTATTTAAGGATGTGAGCAAAGTCATACATATCCGGATGAACCACTGACAGTGGCTGAGACTGAGGTGCTGAAACGGTAAACTCCGGCATATCTCGCAAATCATATTGATCCGCATCGGACTGGTTGGCGGCTTCGGTGAATCGTCGCCTAGCGACCTCTCTAACTTTCTTATGCAGATGATGCATTTCTGAACAGAACAAACAATAAAGCGTACATGTATATGTCAGATTATAAACTATTAACATAGTACCAAACATAGATCTAAGTAATGAAACATATATCGGAGTACCGAAACAAAATCAGAAGGGTATACAGAGGCAAATCAAACTGACTCAATCAAAGATACCTAAGCTTCACAACCGACCCAGACAATACAAACCTAATTCTCTGATACCACCTTTGGTATCAGAGTACGTAACTGCTCAAATCCTCGAAATCTAGGATCTGGTACCACCTTTGTCATGACCCATTTCCAGGTGTATGACTGACGTACGAGGTGAACTATCTATGAGAGCCCGACCCATCTCGCACAAGCCTCAAAGTACAGAATTGTTACCCAAAATCATATTCAATCAAGCAATTAAACCAATTAAAGATTTAAACATCACTTAATAAAACAAAACATAGATAATAATAAGTGCAGAAAAATATTTGAAACTGAAAACATTTGAAATGTCAGATACAATAATGAAAATAATAACAAAACCCACGGTAACCCAGTATGGAGCATCTAACAAATTATACAAGAAGAGCTCGATCAAAAGGGCACTGACTGCAACGTCAGAAGATCTCACTGAGCATCAAATGCCAAAGATTACAGTCCATAAGAATCACCTACAAGATGATAATAAATAGGGACAAAACAAAGAAATGGGGTCAAACCTAGTGAGGGACAACACTTCAGATTGCCTCATACGTGCCTCGCAAAAACTGTTTTGAAAACAGTTCGAAAGTATCACATGCAAGTATATATATATATATATATATATATATATATGCTATGTACATAGTATCGTTTCAAAAATTATTTTGAAACCGTTCGCAGACAAAACATACACAAACACTCATACCATCAAGAGTGTTAGCAAAATCCTACAAAACATTTTCCAAACTTTATCAAAACCAACATGCTTTCAAAAGCAAGGTAAAATCCTTCATAAATCCTTGTAGGTTATCAAAAGTTTCAAAGTAAAGTACAAATAGCTATTTTCACTTTACTGAAAATTTCAAGCAGAAGTCAAAACCTTTGATTTTCTTGAAATCGCAGAAACAATCGTTGTGTCACAAAGGCACCATATTGTCATCTAGGCAAGTAATGCCACAAAGGCGAGTATAGTCACTAAGGTGAATGTATAGCCACTAATGCGAATATATAGTCACTAAGACAAGCATATAACCACTAAGGCACGTAGTCATATATATATGGCCACTAAGGCACTAGGATAGCCCTCTAGGCTGTATGCCATAATGGATCCAAAATCCAAGTCAAAACAGTATTGCCCTCAAGGCTATATCAAAGCGGTATTTCAAAATATCCACAATAAAATTATTATTTCAAAAACAAGGGAAAGCATTTGCAACAAGCAACATGCATACCAGACAACAGTTTATCAAAAACAAAGTTTCAAACGTACTTCAAAATCGTACCAAAGAAACATAATATAAATCAATTTATATTATTTCTCAAAACAATTGAACTTCCGTAAAAGTGCAAACCTTTCAAAGATAGAGTATCATTACTCTTTCCAAAAACCCAATTAAGTTTCTAAAAACAAATCCAATTAGACAAGTCCTCATGTATACCAAGTTTTAGGATTCCAATCCTTTAATAGTTTCGGTTTAAATGCTAAGGTCATAGCACGACAAAAACATATAATTTAAAGAGATACAACATATGTGTTCGAAGCTGTCATCCACTCACCTGGATGCTGAGCTTCCAAACTCTAAATCACTGACCACCGGTTGATGGCTGGCCACCTCGAAAACCGAACTGAGATGAAACAAAGTATTCACAATATATCGAACATGGTGACTGTGTCAATACACAATATGCATGAAATGCAAATGCGGACTCAAACACCTTCAGTGTAAGAAATACTATTTCAATCAAAAGTCTATCGTTCATCGATTTTTCAGACCTCATTGTAGTATAACAATCAAATCTCCAAAATATTCAGAAACTATATTTCTAACCTCAAACTTGCAAAATATCAAGTCTCGTCTCTATGGGAAAGTTACCAAAAAAATTCATTTCTCGATTCCACTGATAGAAATCAGTTTCAAACACCTACAATGATCATAATCAACCTTAGGAACTCAAATCCATGATTGGTTTCTCAAAAACTACTCTAAATCATCAAAGATCTACACCACCCGAATCAAACCCTAGCCCATTCAGAGCAACCTCAAATCTTTTGATTCAAAGCTTGATTCATGTTAATCTAACCTCAAATAACCATAGAAAGTCAATATCTAACAACCTCTCCAACAGAAACATCAAATTCGAACCCTAGACGAAAATTCGGCCAAAAAGGGATTCCAAGATTAATGCAAGAAAATGATGAAATAAGAGGAAAGGGAGAACAATCTTACCTCAGACAATCATCTTCTAACAATCCTCAACATCCATCTCAACCGAATCACTCAGATCTGAAAAACTTAGTTCAAATCAGACCAAAGTGAGATCCACAAATTAGAGGCATTAAACGGACAAAATGAAGAGATTAGATGCTCAATCTTACCTCCAAAGATGTTTAGAAAAATTAGGGAAGCAAAGACAAAGGGATAGAATATGTTTGAGAGTGAGAGAGATTGGAAATGAGGAATAATGAACGAAGGTCGGGTGAGGGGTATTCATAAATCCATCTCGCCAAAACGTAACGTATCACTCATCTTTAACATTTCTGGCTCACCAACGTCCGCAGTACATCATCTATGCATGCAGAAGGCGTTCAACGTGCACAGACCCTTCAACAACGCACGTAGATGACTAAAATCCCTACAAATTAATTCCAGACGAATATCAGCATGTGCACTACATGTGCAATGCACACATATGGCTCAAGGTCCTCACGGTTCACGTCCTAGTGATGAACAACTTGCGCAGAAACCCTGTCCAACGCATACAGACGACCTACATAGCCCTCAAAGGCATCTAAACCACGCTCAATATGCATTGTTGCCACTGTTGTGCAC